>OZ038508.1:81632950-81782950 GCA_964036315.1 Acanthosepion esculentum | reverse complement strand
ACTGACTAAAAATGAGATGCCAGGTCAGAACCGATAACATTGCAGATTCTTGTTTGCATTTTATCAAAAATCTCTAAATTCATAGCAGAAGCACCAGACCAGCATTCAAAGAATAGATGAACGGTAGACTTATAAATGTGCAAGACAGATTTTGGCGAGAAAAAAAATGTTTAGCACGGCACAGTGAATCAGTTTTCTAGAAGATTACCTAAGAATTGATTAAATATAATCTTTCTTACAAAAAAAATGTTGTATGATTGTTTTCGTCTGTGATTTCAGTATTCCAAAATATACCCAAATAATCTGAGATGACCAAAAAGTCAAGGTACCAAAGATGAAAATTCATCAAAACAATCACCCTGAAAATATTTATAGAAAAAGCACAGTTGGCAGTTGGATGAGCTGAGATGCTAGGTCAGGATCAATAATATTGCAGATTGTTCTTTGGATTTTATCAAGAATCTGTAAATACATAGCAGAATCACCAGACGAGATGTGGCAGCAATATACAGTGCATGACAGATTTATAAATGTGCAGGATAAATTTCTATCTCGACACAGTAAATCAACTTTCGTAGGTGAAGACTTAGCAAGTGATTCAATATATTATTATAAATTACTAGCAAGCTTCGCCAAGTAAGTTATTCAGTAAGTGAAATCTTTGAAACAAACATTTTAAATGAACATTTCATTCATAAAATGACTTGTTAAGGAAAGTTTTATAAATAGATGCCAACTTGTTGAAGGCTAAGTAAAATGCTAATTTCAAACACTTTTCTGTACTATATAAGACAATATTCCTAAACAGTTTTGTAACCCATGTCTTTCTGACTGTGTGGGTGTGTATGAAAATCAAACCAATCCACGAATGTAATGAATGCCAGTTAATTAATGAAATAAGCTTTTTTAAAATCAGTATGCAAATTAGTTAAATATGAATAGTGATATTGCCTCGAAGTAGATAATATATAATATAGATACTGAGGTTTTAGTGTGTAACTTATCTTTTTGAGTAAGATACACGTTTGCTTATCATCTCACATTTCCTTCTCTGTCTTTGGGCTGAGTGCGCTCAGGGGTTTCTCTGTCAAAGGACAGAGGGGCAACTGAGGAAAATAATACTGAGAGGTGCCCAGCCCTGTGGAACAGCTGCCCGAGGCCGCGTCCTCCCATTGCTCCAAAGGGTGGGATCGGTGCTCGTACAAAGGCCAGCGCAACTAACAATTGCGGGGTCTGAGGGGAATTGTTGTTCCTGTCCCGTTCGTACGCGCTCGGGTCCCCACCTAAAAATAGACCTTGTGTCACATCTCGTCCTAGTCGGGGGACAGAGTAAATACCGTGTGTAAATGACTCTTTTTGAGTAATTTCACGACTACTTATCATCTCTCAGTTGCGTCTCTGTCTCTGGGCACAGAGTGCGCGGGACTGCGGGCAATTTTTGCCCCTTGCCTGGGTGTACGCGCTCGGTTCCGCACTTTAAAAACGACCTTGTGTCAAATCTCGTCCTAGTGAGTGAACGAGTAAATACCATGTGTAAATTACTCTCCAGAGGGGTCTCTAACGCATTACTTATCATCTCTCAGTTGCATCTCTGTCTTTGGGAAGAGTGCACTCAGTGTCTACTCTGTCAAAGGACAGAGTTGCAACCGAAGAAAGTTATCCTGAGAGGTGCCCAGCACTGCGGAACAGCTGCCTGAGGCCTCGCCCTCTCATTGCACCATAGAGGGGGATCTGTGCTCGCACCGAGGCAAATGCAACCGACGTTTGCGGGGGCTGTGGAAATTTTTGTCCCTTGCCCGGGTGTTCGTGCTTGGGTCCCCACCTTAAAAAGACCTTGTGTCACATCTCGTCTCACTAGGGAGACAGAGTAAATGCCGTGTGTCATGAGGGGTTTGTAACACATAACTTATCATGTTTCTGTTGCGTCTCTGTCTTTGGGCAGAGTGCGCTCAGGGGTTGCCCTGTGAAAGGACAGATAGGCAACTGAGGAAGATTATCATGGGGAATAGCTGCCCGATGTCGCGCCTTCTCATGGCACCAGAGAGAGAGCTTGGTGCTCGCACCGAAGTCAGCCAGCCGACGGTTGCGGGGGCTGTAGGCAAAGTTTTTCTTCCTTGCCCAGGTGTTCGCGGTTGGGTTCCCACCTTAAAAAAGACCTTGTGTCACATCTCGTCTCAGTGGAGAGACAGTTAATACCGTGTGTAAATTACTCTAAAGTAGAGCTGTGTCTTTTTAATCTCAGAATTCGTAGTAGAATTGAGCTGCAGTTTCGCATTTATTCAGTGGGAGCGAAGGAGTTGCTTGGACACACACACATAAATGCGCTTTATATATAAATTAATGCTTATCAATATTTCCACAATATTCTTCAAGTTATGTTTAAAAATGACATATAAGCATAAAAAGTTAAGTCTTTGTACATGAGTCAAGTCCCGTTTGGTTTACTTCAACCATCGCTTGGCCATGTGTCCAAAGAGTTGTCAGTTCAATACCTAACCACAGCAGAGGTGAACAAAACTTGGAGAGTTGAGTTATTAAAGAGAAATAACTGAAAATAAGATATCCAGAAAAGACATGGCACGTGGAACTAGAAGAACCTACACCCGCCACCCAGCACTAAATAAAGGGTCGGTTCGAACAACGGCCGAAATCAAGATAAGGACAACAGGACAAAGTAAAGAGTGTAAATCGTTACAATTACCTCATCCGAGGATTATAGACAGATATATTTTGATATATATATATATAGCCAGCCACTCATATTCGAGGACACCCGTCTACTAGGGTGGCTAACCAATCCCTATTGCAGACGCTTGCTCAGACGCATTTGTATTATTAAACACACACAGAGCCCACCTATGGTTTATACTGCAACTATGCTGAGCAATTTCTGGAAAAGAGCGTGTTATCTAGCGTATCAACAATTTGAACAAGCCCAGCAGGCTCAAGCTCTCGGCCACGCTATCGACAGCCCCAAGGGTTCCGTCTACCCAAAGCCACTCATAACGCTTGATTCAACCCGTGGTATGGTTTTCAGGCAATTTCCAAAGGTGTCACACGCTGGGATTGACCCCTCCAGTCCGATAACAACAGGAAATCTCCTTCCTGGCAAATCGACTATGGTGAGATTTGAATCTGGGCCTCATTACCAGAATGCGAACGTTCTAACCACTCGGTCACGTGATATATTTTATCATATATTGTTACATTATAACTATATGAGTGCGTGGCCGAGTGATTAGGACGTTCGTTTTCTGGTATTGATACCAGGGTTCGAAATTCACCATGGTCGATTTGCTAGCAAATTTACCGGCCAGCCGTGACACAGATTAAATCAAGCCTTGTAAATAACAGAACCATTCAGAGGAACACCGTCCGCTGAGAGGAAGTGGGAAGATTATATTGAATCAATTGCTCGCTTTGCTGAGAGGAAAGTTGTTCATTGTGTCGAGCTAAAGCTAAGAAATTCTCTCCAGAAACTTTCTTATTGGTTTCTAAGTCTACCAATCGTACATGTTTTGAATATTGCTCCACATCTGGTATAGTGCTTCTCCTATGTATTTAGAGATTCAAAGAAGAATCTGCAATTTTATCAGTCCTGACATGGCATCTCGGCTTTAGTCACTTTTTCACCGCTACGGCATAGCTTCCCTGTGCCTTTTCTATAAATATTTTCATTATAATTGTTCAGATGAGCTTTCCTCTGTTGTACCTAGACTTTATGAATTTAAACGCAATACGAGATTGGAGACAAGTTCGCATCATATTATAGTTTAGATGTCTATATGTATCCTTAAGTTCTATGCAAACAGTTTCTTCTATCGCACTTCTCACTTGTGGATTCTTTTTGCTTCCCTGTCAACTTTGATCTTCAAAAATTTAAATGCAATGTCAATCGTTATCTTCTGTCTTCTTAATTCTTGTTCTTTTATTGTTCTCTCTCCTTAATAGTAGTTTTTCTCATATTCTTTAACACTCAGTAAACCCTTGCATCCTAGTGGCTTTAGTGCCTTTGATCTTCAAACATTTAAATGCAATGTCAATCGTTATCTTCTGTCTTCTTAATTCTTGTTCTTTTATTGTCTTCTCTCCTTAATAGTAGTTTTTCTCATATTCTCTAACACTCAGTAACCCCTTGCATCCTAGTGGCTTTATTGCCTTTGATCTTCAAAGATTTAAATGCAATGTCAATCGTTACCGTCTGTCTTCTTAATTCTTGTTCTTTTATTGTCCTCTCTCCTTAATAGTAGTTTTTCTCATATTCTTTAACACTCAGTAACCCCTTGTATCCTAGTGGCTTTATTGCCTTTGATCTTGAAAAATCTAAATGCGATGTCAATTGTTATCTTCTTAATTCTCTTTCTTTTATTCTCCTCTCTCCTTAATAGTAGTTTTTCTCATATTCTCTAACACTCAGTAACCCCTTGCGTCCTAGTGGCTTTATTGCCTTTGATCTTCAAAAATCTAAATGCAATGTCAATTGTTATCTTCTTAATTCTCTTTCTTTTATTCTCCTCTCTCCTTAATAGTAGTTTTTCTCATATTCTCTAACACTCAGTAACCCCTTGCGTCCTAGTGGCTTTATTGCCTTTGATCTTCAAAAATCTAAATGCAATGTCAATTGTTATCTTCTTAATTCTCTTTCTTTTATTCTCCTCTCTCCTTAATAGTAGTTTTTCTCATATTCTCTAACATTCAGTAACCCCTTGTGTCCTAGTGGCTTTATTGCATTTGATCTTCAAAAATTTAAATGCAATGTCAATCGTTACCGTCTGTCTTCTTAATTCTTGTTCTTTTATTGTCTTCTCTCCTTAATAGTATATTTTTCTAGCACACAGTAACACCTAGCGTCTTAGTGGCTATATTGCCTTAATGGGGGTTAAGTGAATTAAAAAATTTGTTAAACACTGTCTTTCCTTTTTCTTTTCTGAAATCACGCTCTTCAATAAGTGTTGCAATAATAATAATAATAATAATAATAATGAAGAAGAAGAAGAAGAAGAAGAAGAAGAAGAAGAAGAAGAAGAAGAAGAAGAAGAAATAAGGGAAGCATTTGAAAAGGGAAAGAAATAAAATGACAAAGTCAAACATTTGAAAAAGGACATGTTTTTGTAACCCATGCCTTTCTGATTGTGTGTGGGTGTATTTGATCGTGGGTGGACGTCAACCGAAGAAAATCGCATTGACAGTACTAACAAGTGCCGGGAAACATTTCCGAAAAAAGACTCTTCAAGTAAGAGCGTAGGCGATAAAGCGGTGACATGCGCAGTGCGCTAGCTGTTGACTCTCGGTGGACATCGTTAAAAATGAAATCTCATTTGTTATTAATATCAGAGCACTAATCAATATCGGCGTTTAAAGTGACCGGATGTAGCGTTTACCAGTGTGATGTTTTATCTCTATTCAGTGTTCCATTCTTCATAGCAACGTGGACGAAAACTGGAGGATGTCAAGCTAAAAGAAATAATAATCTTACGAAAGCTATGACAATAAGATTTCCTGTTTGCAAGAATGATTAATAATAAAATGGCTGGTGTGAAATGCTCAAAGTATGTAAGATGAAATTTCTGATAATCAGATGGATGTTTAAAATTTCAATCTGTTTTCAATATTTCCCTCTCTACTGAAAGTATCATCAGTTCCATTGGGCTTGAGGTAGAAGGATAAACTGGAAGTGAGACCGGAAGTGCTTTCCAATCCTCATCAACAATATTATTTATGTTATAGAACATCTCCTTTCTAAAGTAATTTCATATTTTATTTATTAGCTAGACTAAACAAGACTGGCGACGTGTTCTCAAAAATTTACAGTTGAGTTGACTAGAAGTAACCATGAATTATGCTAAAAGTTTCATTTCTCGCACTGTTCGCTTGTGGAACTCTATTCCTTTTCCTTGCTTTCCATTCAATTTTAATCTTCAAAAATTTAAATGCAATGCCAATCGCTATCTATTGTCCCCTTGAATACTTTTCTTTTGTTCTCACGCCTTTGTAATGTTTCTTTTTTTAAAAATTATTCTACACCTAATAACCACTTGTGCCTTAGTGGCTTTACTGCCATGCTTGGGGTGAACTCGATTGAAAAAATAGTAATTTATAACTTTTCCAAATTACAAAATAAATAATTACAAATCAAAGTTTGTTTTGTCTACAATCAAAGGGTGATAATTCACTCACTTTGTGAAATCAAGCAAACATCCCTTCCTGGGTAAGACGATAAACTACATCCGACAGCAAGTCAGGAGGTTTTGAGGAGCGTGGAACCACCTCTTAATTGCTTGTCTTCCCAGGTCCACCATGATCAGAGGTGGTAGTACCTGTTAGGGTTTCAGCTATGAGCAAATAGTTAACCCCACAACTAGGTTCAAAACACTATGAAAGTGTAAAAATAGGTTTTAATAACAGCAATCCTTTAAAAAATAATATTACCAGCAATACATTTTTTAAAGAAATAATAGCAGCAATAAACATCTTTTCGGCGTTAAATAACCCTTTGAGGTTGATATACCGTAAAACAAACCAAACCAAACCAAACCAAACCAAACCAAACCAAACCAAACCAAACCAAACCAAACAAATATTTTGGAGTATTTATTGTCCGTCCGCTTCGAGTTTTTTCTAGTATTTTCTCTTGGACTATTATTATTATTATTTACTTGAAAATCCTTGTCATGATCACTAACGGGTTTATTTCTCAAAAGTCTATTTTCAAAACTTGAAAATGAGATATGTTTCCTATTTCTTCGCAAATCATTAAAAAGATAAGGAAAAAATCGTTATCATAGTAACCTTGCTACTTAGAAACGCAGTGGTTAATTTGAAAAATTTTAAAAGTTAATAAAATTCAAAAATAAATATCTGGGAACAAATCAGTGACATTCATTTCTACATAGGAATATAGTGAAATAAAATGTAAATATGGAGAAATAATAAGAAATAAACGAAAGTTATGACCATAAAAATAAAATCCGTATATCGAAAGACACTAGTGAATACTGACAAGACAAAGTGTAATACAGGATAATACTATTTAGGTGTTGAGAAATATATAGAATTTAATATTGTTTTCTTTAAGCGTTATCTTAGCTATAGAAAAAGATATAAGGATTTGATTAATTGAAATGATACGTGATATAATTGATTCGCTAATTCTTTTAGATGATTTATGATGAATAAAGTTAACCATTTTACTATTTTAAACCAGAAAAGACGGAATATATATTCTGTGTGGGATGTGCGTTGTAGGGTAATGGATATCGGTTCGGAGTGAGAACTCGGAGAGCCGAGTTCGAATTCAAGTCGACTTACGCACAAGTACCGTTGGTAAAGGTATGAATCCATCTCTTCTCCCCCAGCTAAGGGTTGAATAGCAAAGCAGTTCTTTAGCCTTGGTTGGCAACCAGTCCCACCGCAGAAAGAAATGGCAACCCACTGCGGGAAAAATCTGCCTCTTCAGTCATGTATCGAAATATACATGATCGCCCAAGCGTGTATCTCGTATGCCACTTAACTGACTGTGGGAAAATAAAGAATTGACATGTCCAAACGACTTTCATTCCATCACCGCCGATCAGACCCCGGACTACTCACGATGAATAGATGTCCCCTCGAGGAGGCACCCCCGCGCCATGAGAGAATATTGGGCCTCAAACTCACGCCCGACCTCAAGTGGAACTCTTATAAACGACCCATCGCTAAAGATGCAGGTAAAATGGTTGGTTCCCTGTACCACTCCAGTGAGTACCTGACTCCTCATGCTATACTCTAGTTATAAAAGTAGAGTATAACCAGATCAGGCCGGAAATGGAGTAGTGTCGCCATACGAGGGTCATTCAATAAAAAAGTTGAATTTTTCGGTATAAGGACTTCTAATACAGATAGAAGCTTACTCTTTTTTTTCTTTGTTTTACTTCTTTTTCACATGGATTTAATTTCTTTTGCAGATTAAAAAAAAACTTTCAGAGTTTTGGCGATTAACAAAGATGGCCGACCAAGAAGCGTGCTCCAGGATTGAACAGCAGTTATTTATCAAGTTTTTGGTTGCTGAAGGGTGCAAACTAGTTTAAATTCATAGGAGAATGTCAACTGTGTATGGTGCCACATGTTTCAGCCAAAAAAATGTCTACAAGTGGGCTAAATTGTTTAAAGAAGGACGGAGCAGTGTTGAGGATGAAGACAGGCCTGGGAGGCCTACAGAAGTGAGGTCTCCTGAGGTGATCGAATCAGTCAATGGCCTAATTCAGCCTGACAGCAGGGTGACAGTGGATGACATTGCAAGGACTTTGAGCTTATCTGTTGGGACAAACGCAGGGGTCATCAGTCAGAAGGTGTCATCTTGCATCATGACAACGCATGGCCTCACACAGCAGTCCAATCGGTGCAGATCATCTACGAGCTGGGCTGGGAACTGCTCCCTCATCTCCCTTACAGCCCAGACCTTGCCCCTTCAGACTTTCACCTGTTTGGTCCCTTGAAAGCGTTCACGAGAGGCACGAAGTTTAAAAGTGACGATTAAGTCAAAAGTGTTGTGAGCGACTGTCTGAGACATCAGTCCAAAGATTTTTACGCTGAGGGAATACGGAAGCTTGTGCACAGATGGGAAAAGTGTGTGACAGTGCTGGGGGATTACGTTGAAAAATAAAAAAAAGTAAGCTTCTATCTGTATTAGAAGTCCTTATACCGAAAAATTCACCTTATTTATTGAATGACCCTTGTATTTGGGTGGGAGCTGCCCAGTCCTCGATTTCCAGTCTTGATGGTGTTGAAAAGCTTTTCCGAGTCCTTCTTGGAGAAGAATTGTTTTATACTCTCCAACCTCTCTCTGTCTCTCACAGACGGAATGTGGCGAATCTCTCACTGCTCTCTCGCTACTTCCATGGAAAGTCCTCCGACGAACTACATTCCTTGGCTCCACCCGATCTAACCTTCACAGCTAGGGCCCACCATGCCGCTTACTTAGTAGCGAACCACCCACATTCACTCCATATCCCACCGGCGTGAAGTAAATTCCACTCGAACAGCTTCTTTCCCGAACCACTGCCCTGTGGAACAGAGTCTCAAGAAGATATTTCCCCGATGACTACAATCTTAACCTGTTCAAGTTTAGAGTTAATCGTTATCTGCGGAATCTCGACATGAATCATATCAGAAGAAAAATCCGGGAGCAGGCCGCGAACAACACTTATTCACATTAACTAGGAACACAAAATAGTGTCTAACTTAACCGGGGAGGGGGACATAAACAGGAAACCGCCCCGTTACGCTAAGGGGACTTAAAAAAGAAAATCAAGGCTAGCCCCGTCGTCAGGAACCAGGCCGCCTCAGTCACCCACCTTTCACTGTAATCTGTCGAAATCAAACGCTTTCGATCAGATATGATTTTCACCTTAAGCTGTTACTTAAAGAAAACAATCAAGATCCTGATACAAATAACCATCATTTCGCAAGATTCCCTCCTTTCGCGACATCCACACGAGCATTCTAGCCACGGCTAGCAACGTGAAAAACACCATCCGTTTTATCCCAGAGAACGGGGGCGACACATTGTCACAAGCGTACGCGAGATCGATGGTCATAAGCTGATCGGGAGCAATACGAGCCGTCAACTCGCCGACATGATTACAGAAAGGGCGCACATGAGGACAATGGTAGAAGGCGTACGATGCCGTTTCCTCTAAACCAAGGTCACACCGATGACAATCTGGCAAATCTGAAGATTACGTCATTGAGAGGTAGCACGTTTCGAATCAATCGCCAGCTAAGCGAAAACTCGGGGTTGCTGAGACAATCCGCCGCTGGCGCCGAAGACCAAAAGGAGCGCAACTCTGATGCCGACAAGCCGAGCCGGCCACACAGAGGATCCTTCGCGAACCCCTCCACTAATTCATGATACAATAGTCTCTGGCGCCGATAAAGGTGACTGGACCGAGGAAGGACCTTCAAGGCCGCTCGTCACTCACTGAAAAAACTCGACAACCTTTCACAACCACGACGGCTCTTACCCCAAGATATGGGGGGAGTGATAGCAAGGTTAGGGAAGGCGTCTCTAACACTCGGCACCAAAATCGAGTCCTCCGTCAAAACTCGGCATAGGAAAGCCAACCTCGAGGCATGGCGATGACTCGCCAGGTGTGGCAATCCCAGCCCCCCCCCATGACACGGACGCTGGTAACAGGCTTCTTTACGGACCCAATGCTTGCGACCACCCCCAAGAGGGTGATCAACAAACGCTCGATCGCCTTCATACGTTTCCTATAAAGAGGAAGTACAGCCAAGCGGTAAAGGATGAGGTGCAAGACGTAAGTGGCACACGCCTCAGCCCTACCCTTTAAGGACAACCCCCTTCGAAGCAAAGTCCGAACCTACGCTCCGACCTTTGCCTGTACTTCTGACCAATTCTTCTTCAGCCGGAGTCCGGGCCAGAACTACACCCCAAGGATGCGGATGGGTCCATCAGTCCAGCAGATGGGCCCCGGAAGCGCGACCCCCTTCCAGGCACCTAACCGCAAGCCGGAAGACTTGTTGCGGTTAATCTTGGCCCCCGTCACCTTCTCGTACCCTTCATGTGCCTTCTGCACCACCTTAATGTCGCTGCGGCACAACACGAAGATGGATACGCCATCGACGTACGCAGAAATCCTAGCTCGAGCACTACCAGGAAAAAAGGCTATTCTGCGTAGGGCCGGTCTGCACGCTCTGTCCCTTAGCCAGCGAAGGAAGGGCTCCAACGCCAAAGCATAAAGTAAGGGCGACAGTGGGTACCTCTGTCGGACCGACCGAGTCAACGCAAAAGCGCTCGACCGCCTTCCGTTCACCTGTACCACAGAACTGGGGGTGCGATACTGGAGGCTAATCCACCTGCAGAAGTCGGGTTCGAATCCGGCGGCTTGCAGGACAACAGCCAGGTACTGATGGTCAACCCTGTCAAATGCCTTTTACACCCTCTATGATCGTGCGTATCAGATGCGGGTTGCTTAGAATTGTTCGTCCCCTCACAGCACAAGTCTGTTCAGGTCCCAACAAGTTCGCGACAACTGACTGCAACCTCTCCGTCAGGATCTTGGCCAAAATCTTTAACTCTGTTTTTTTTTTAGCAGAGTTATGGGCCTGTAATCATCTAAATCCTGCCCAACACCCTTGTCCTTTTTCAACAGCGTGATCACCCCCCTGGAAATCCTGTTGGGGATGAACCCCTGCCGGAACCAGTTGTTGAACACCACTGTCAAAATCGGGACAAAGATGTTTGACAGCCTCAAGTACATTTTGTAGGGTAGACCATCAAGTCCCGGAGGCTTACCTCTGCCGAACTTCTTCAATACCAAGTAGACTTCGCCCTCCGTGATCTCACCCTCGCAGCTAGCTGCTTCAGTCGGCGAGAGCCGAGGAAAGTCAGCCAAATAGCTGTGAAACTCGTCGCCACTGAGACCAGGCTCCTTGGCTTACGGATATCTTACTTTGGCAATTCTGCGCCTATGTTCACCGCCTCGTTAGACATCTTGTTTAACCTGTCTGACTACCTGACCCTGATAGCGCTTGCTAGACTCACGCTTCAGGGCCTGTCTAGGGCTATCTCTAGGGAATATTTAGATATCACTAAATCATCCATAACTTTTGTATTATCCTCTCAAATCACACCAAAATCTCAGACAATAACAAATAATATCGTATTTATTGTCTGTGAAAATTATAGAATATAAAACAACTTTGATAAAAAATGATACCTACTTTTCTGACGAAAACAATGCCGTTCTGAACATTTTGGCCGCAACTGCATATATATATATATATATATATATATATATATATATATATATATATATATATATATATATTAAAATAATACAAAAGAACAGTAAGATTTACAATCTGGTGTTCTTTGTAATTATTTTTATTTTTAAAAACAGTGCTCGACACAAAAACAGTAGAGCATAATATTATAATTATTTTCTATTTTAAAAATATGGTTCCATCGCTACACAGGAATTACCATGTTTCAAAACAGAAACTAAAATTTTAAATTTAATCATAAAATTAAATTTAAAATCCGTAGCTCCGCTGCATTCCCAGGCAATTTTTGATCACTTGAGAATGAAACGGAGCTATGGATTTTAAATTTAATTTTATAATTAAATTAAAAAATTTAGTTTCTGTTTTGAAACATGGTAATTCCTGTGTAGTGATGGAACCATATTTTTAAAATAGAAAATAATAATTATATATATATAGTGTAAACATAGAAATCAACACTCCATTGTGATTGTCTAAGAACTGATGATCGCATAAGACGTGAAAGCACTAGTTATTATGCAGTCTTGATTTCTGCGGTTAACTTGTTTATATCTACAAATCGTATTTTCCTGATATTGAATACTCTCCACCCTTATATGCAGAAAATTTACAAACAATATATATATATATATATATATATATATATATATATATATATATGTAGTGGAATATGCGTGGGTAAAACGAAGAAATAAGCGATCTTCAACACGACTCTACAAATTTAAATAATTATTTATTATAGAATATTAAATTCCTTTCAGATTGAAAGAAATGAATTACAAAGATTGTTTGCGTTACAACTTCACAGAAAATATTTTATGTTGTCGGCTTTACGATACAATCGAATCAATTTCGTTAGCATAGAAGAAACAGAATGCAAATGTGAAAATGTGCGTGTCTTGTAATTATGTTGTTTTATGTATGCGCATAATTTGCAGCAGTCGGCAGCTGGATAAGAAGTGAGCCGTCTTAATACTAATCCTAATATCTGTTGTTGACAAATAACTCGGTTCGTATGTTTTTTATGTCTCAACATCGCTAAGCCTTTTTATAATATAATATACTCGAATAAATATACGAAAATGTGAGTAATTAATTAAGGTTTGAAAATTTTAGTTTTGTATAACAAACGAATGATCACCCCGGTCAAAGTTTAACTGAAAACTAATTAGCAAACCAAAATTGATCACTTTTATAACGAAACGTCAGCCCCAGAAAAAAAAAATTAGATTCATTAATCTCATAAATTTATTGGTTAATAAAGGTTTTCCCATTTTTTAAATATCCAATTTAAAGAAAGAAAATATTGCTGATCATATTCTGAAGAGATCCTCCAAAATTTCCTAGCAAACATTAAATGTCAATTGTCTGCAAATTCAAAGAATACCGCGCGTATTATATGACCTTGCTGATTGGTTAATAAAAGCGTCTAAAAAATTTTAAGTTTAAGCGTCTAAAAATTGTTTTCTTTTTCTTTCAGATTTGTCGGACATTTGGGCGATATTATTTTCAACACATAATTTCCATGACTTAAATAACATGATGCAATAGAGAAATAAATAAATTTGCACAAATAAAACTGATCTATTTACTGCTGACTTTGATCCGTCTTAATGAAACACCCTTATATATAGTCTGTCTTAATGAGACACTCTTTATATATGAATCTAGAAATTTAACATTTGGAGCCAACAAAAAGCACTAAAATTAGTTAGATTTGTAGTTTAAGTAATATAGCTTAAATCTATTGCATTTTTCTACAATTATGTAACAGGTCCCCCCATATATATATATATATATATATATATATATATATATATATGGCGCGATAGATAAATTGATGTCTAGATGACGCAAAATGAAAATACCACTGATATCTCATTTTAATAGATATATTTACCAGGATTATAAAAAAATATCTTGAAATACCAAGAAGTAAATTTATTCAATCAAATCGCTATTGGCTTCAACCACGGCCTTCAGACGATTTTGTAATTACCTTCAGCTCTTCTGGACGGTCTCCTTGTTTAAGTTGGTGAATGCTGCCATAATCCTTGCTTTCAGTTCATCTTTGGTGTTACAAGGAGTTTTGTTGGTCTCTCGCTCAACTGCGCCCCACACATAATAATCAAGGGGGTTGCAGTCTGGGGTGTTAGGTGGCCAGATGTAAAGAGTAATGTGGTCGCAGACATTGTCTGTCAGCCATGACTGTGTTCTCCTGCTTTTGTGACATGGTGCAGAGTCCTGTTTCCAGATATGGGTCCTCCTGCAGCCACCCACTTAACCCGCTACCTCCTCAAGACACTTAATGTAGGCTTCCGTGTTGAGTCTGAGACCCTCACCAACAAATTCAGAACGATGAGAGTGAGTTTTCTCAGTTGCCGTAATTTCATCCAACTCTTTTCGACTCCTGTGCACTGTCCTCAGATTGACACCCAAACATTCTGAAATATTCGTACTGGACCTTCCAGCGCGAATTCCAAGCAGTACGGCATGCCTTTTCCAGATTTCTGGCGGAGTGAATTGCGTCATAGTGAGCTTTGTCTCACAGATGGTGTCCAACTGACCCTACTATACTGTGCAGTCGACAAAATCAAAAACAAAGAATGCGCATGCGCGAAATAAAAAAAAATATAAAATAGCGACCCATCGCAACCTGTCTACGGTTTGGTGTGTGTTTCTGAGGGCTGATCAAAAGCGCATCGGCCTGATCACATCACGGGAATATCTGATATTGTTTGAGGCAGATCCAGCAAGTTTCCTGGAACGTTTCCAACCCAGGATGAGTCTTGGGTTCATCACTTTGAGCCTGAGACAAAGAGACAATCCATGCAGTGGAAATACCCTTCTCATCACCTGCTCCAAAGATAGACAAGATTGTTTCATCTGCAGGCATGTTGATGGCCTCAGTTTTTGGGATACAAAAGGCATTGTGTTTATTGACTATCTTCAAAAGGGGCACACACTCAATGGAGAGTAATATGACAACTTACTGAGGCTGTAACGAAAATCTATAAAGAGCATGTGTGTGTATGTGTGTTCACTTTCACCTGGGCAATAGATGCTTAACCTGAAGAAAGATTTATCTCGTTAATGGAAATGACGTTTCTTGTGAAATATATTTTTCAAATGATATCCGTCTATCGGCTAGCAATTATCTAACAAAGCACAAATGAAATAACTGACATCTCATTTTAACAGATATACAGGATGCGATGAATAAATTGTCATCTAAATGATGCCAAAATGAAAATAACACTGACATCTCATTTTAACAGATATATTTACTCGGATTATTAAAAAAAATTATTGAAACTGCTCTCTTCAAAGGAAAATAATTTTAAAACAAATATAATATTCTTAAATATAATTTGAAATGCTTGACTTACTTTGGCCGGAATATTGACACAACCCAAAAAGTCATCAACACTGCCACTGCTTCCTTTTCTGGCAGACTGGGCGACTTGTTTGAAAAAGCGTCCCAAACCCTTGAATCCAGACACTTCATTCAGCTTCTTGGCGGCTTCAAACACTGAATACTCGTCATCGTGATCCCTGGGAAAAATACAAAGTTTCAAATATTAATGAAGTTCTTTTATGGTTCCTTTTTATTTTTAATTCGGACGGTTATTTTTCCGAATTCAGATTAACATCACTTGAATATAATTTTTTATTAGCATGAAACTTATTTGCATGACTAATTACATATTAATTTAAAATTAAAAAAATTAAATTAAAAAATTAAAATTAAGCAGTGACAATTTTTCTCTCTATAGTCTATCTCACAAATCTCCACGTCTACCATTCGTCCATGCTTTGAATATTACTGCCAAGTCTGGTCTGGTGCTCTTGCTATATTTAGTGACCCTTGATCAAATCCAAAGAGGAATCTGCAATGTTATTGGTCCCAACCTGGCATCTTGATTTCAGTCACCTTTCCACCTCTTCTCTCCACTCGCTACATTCGGAAGAGGTTGAAGTGGTGCAGAGATCACAATGCCTGGTCTGCAGACCAATGGAAGCAAGTCATATTCTCAGACGAGTCCAGTTTTTCTCTTTTTCCAACTTCAGGGCGAGTTTATGTGTGGTGGCAGCCCAAAGAAGCTTACAACCCTGACTGCCTTCTTCCAACAGTGAAGCATGGGGGTGGATCAGTGATAGTTTGGGCCGCCATATCATGGAAATGTCTCGCTCTAATAGTTGCCCTGAATAGAAGAATCAACAGCAAAGATTACCTGAACATTTTGGGAGATCATGTTCATCGAATGGTCCAGACTTTAACCCTGATGTTGACTGCATCTTCCAAGACGATAATGCTCGAATACATACCGCTCAAGTGGTTAAGAATTGGTATGAAGAGTATGAAAGTGAGCTAGAACACATGCAGTGGCCTCCCCAGTCTCCAGATATCAATATTATTGAATATTTGTGGTGCATTTTGGAGCGGTACGTTAGGAGCCGCTATCCTCCACCGTCATGTCTTAAAGAGCTGGAGCAGGTGTTAATGGAAGAATGGCTGAAAATTCCTCTGGATGAAGTCAGGAAGCTGTATGATTCCATTCCTAGACGTATTAAAGCTGTCTGTGAGGCTAAAGGAGGACCAACTCCATATTAAATAAATTTTCTTTGAATATAACAAGTGTTTCAATTATTTTGTCCAACCCCTGTACTTCGATAATTTTTTCAAATTCCTTGGTTACTACGTTACAGTTCGCTGGTCAAGCCATATTAATTAGTAGGCATGTTTTTGTTTTCTTTTCGACTTTTGATAATTATGTCCGGCCTATTTGCTTCAATCTTTCTGTCTCTAAAAATGTTTAATACTAAAGATTTGTGATGTCTCCTATTTCTGAAACGGGTGCTGGGTGATGTTCATACCAGTGTTTATTAACATCTTTTCCAAAGTCTTTGTACATTGCTTCAGTGTAAGTATTGCCCCACTCTATCATGACAATTTTTATATTCATTTGGCTGCAAGTACATAACATCCTGAGATTAGATGGTCTATGGTTTCCTGATATTTGTCACAGAACCTGCATTTTGGCGCCACACTATTATGTATGATATTTTCCTGAAAGTTCCCAGTGAAAAGATTCTGGTTTTGTGCTGCAAGAATAAAGCCTCCCGTATCAGCCTTCCATCCAGATGCTCGTAACCATCGATGAATGATAATTTGATTAACATCGGCTTTATTCACACGTTCTGGATATTGGCCAGGTAGAAGTTTGTTTTCCCAGCGTTTTTTCATCTGTTCAAGATCTTTATCTTTGGCTTTCTTTTTCATGATTTTTGTTGCAAAATTTGGTTCTTTGGTTCTGTTTTGGTTTTCTACAGAATCTACAAAATGTAAAACTTGTTTGTATTTACAACCTTCTTTCATGATTGAATATTTTTCTTTCAGTTTTCGTGCTGTTTGACTAATTGTATCATCCAGTCCTTTGTTGTTTCCATGTATGTTAGTAAACCAAAGGTTGTTGTCTTGTATGACAATTATTATTATTATTTTTATTTTCTTTGATATCTGGCGTTTACACATTTCTTTTCTGGTCCCGCCCAGGGACCTAAGGTTAGAAATGGCATCATGACACTTTCCACTGCAAATAAAAAAAAATTACATAGATAAAGCCCTTCGTAAAGTGTGGGCTGTACTTGTCAGAACAATTTTTTGTATCTCTTTGAGGCATGGACTTCCAGGGATCCCTTCAATTGTTGATGTTCCCATGTGCCACATTTTTGAGATTTCTATTTCAAGGTCCTTGTATTTTGACAATTTTTCGAATATCTTCAAAGATACATTGCAGTCTGCAGGGACTGCCATATAAATAAGGAGGCGCTTATTTTGTTTGTGGTCTTTAATAACAATATCTGGGCGGTTGGCTTTGATTGTTCTGTCAGTGTGTATTGTGTAGTCCCATAGAATTGTAACAGGTCCGATCTCCGTAACCGGGTCAGGGTGGTGTTCGTACCAGTTTCTTTCAGTTTCCTTCCCGTAGGAGTTGCAAATTTTCCAGTGCAGATATTATTATTATTATTATTATTATTATTATTATTATTATTATTATTATTATTATTCCTTTGGTTACTGGCGTTTACACATTTCTTTCCGGGTCCCAACAAGAGGCCCAAAGTCAGAAATGACATCATGGCATTTTCTACTGAGCAGTTTGAAAAAAAATCACACGTATTTTACATAGATAGAGCCCTTCGTAAGATGTGGGCTGTACTTGTGAGTACAATTTTTTTGTATTTCTTTAAGGCATGGGCTACCAGGGATTACTTCAATGAGTTTATTGGAATCTTTTCCAATCAGTCCGAGGGCTCTAACAACAACTGGAATTATTGATGTCCCCATGTGCAACATTTTTGAGATTTCTATTTCAAGGTCCTTGTATTTTGATAGCTTTTTGAAGATCTTCAAAGATACATTGCAGTCTGTAGGACTTGCCATATCAATAAGGAGGCACTTTTTATTTGCGGTCTCTAATGACGATGTCTGGGCGATTGTTCTGTCTGTGTGTATTGTGTAGTCCCATAAAATTGTTACAGGTCCTATCTCCGTAACCCGGTCTGGGTGGTATTCATACCAATTTCTTGTATTTTCCTTTCTGTAAGTGTTGCAGATTTTCCAGTGCAGATATTGACCCACTCTGTCATGCAGTGTTTCATATTCAGTGGGTGCCAATACCGCGCAACCTGATACAAGATGGTCAATTGTTCCTGGATATTTATCACAGAATCTGCATTTTGGACTAACACAATTTTTCAGTATGTGTGCTTGGTAATTAGCAAGAATTGGTCCTGTGCAGCAAGAATAAATCTTCAGTTTCAGCTTTTAACCCTGTATTACGTAGCCACTGATGGGTACACAGTTTGTATACATCAGCTCGTTTGATACGGGCAGTGTATTGGCTGTGAAGCGGTTTTTCTTGCCATCATTTCTGTATTTAGTTGGTTGCAGTTGCCTTTGCTTTATTTTTTAAGTATTTAGCAGCTTCAGTCGGTGCATTATTCTTTACTTTTAATTCTTCACCCAGTTAGAACACCATTATGAACTTTTATTACTGAATAAAGTCGCTTACTACTTTCATGTTCTTTGAAACAGACCATCACCCAGTCTTCTGTAGTTTCTAGTTATCTTTGAAGGCCAATTGTTGTAGTTTTCTAAGA
Source organism: Acanthosepion esculentum (assembly GCA_964036315.1). Taxonomy (NCBI): domain Eukaryota; kingdom Metazoa; phylum Mollusca; class Cephalopoda; order Sepiida; family Sepiidae; genus Acanthosepion; species Acanthosepion esculentum. Next base: position 81,763,996 of record OZ038508.1, on the reverse strand, counting down.
CAGTTCTAGTTAAACTAATTCTCTGCCTCCTTCGGATCTGAAACAGCCGACAGCTATCACTATCACCACCACCACCACCACTGCTATATTCCTCTTTGATTCTTTTTCTTCTTCCTATCTATCTATCTATCTATCTATCTATCTATCTATCTATCTATCTATCTATCTATCTATCTATCTAATACTAAAAGTGAATCGTGCGTACGTCGGCCGTCGGGTGCATAATGATTTAAGTTTCTTTCCACCTCTCTCTTTCCACCTCCATCTTTCCACCCCTCTCTCACTCTCCACCTCTTTTCATCTGTCTGCGAGTGCTTACTTATATTTCAGCTTTCTTTAAATAAACTATATATATATATAAGTACAGGTAATCGATCCGTTGGTATATAATCCGGGTGGATCCTAGTAATATTAATCATTAAAACTGATCCACAGAGAGCTCGATATTTTTATTTTAACAGAGCATATGTATTTTTACAGTCTACATTAAAGTAACTTTTTTTTTGCTGTAATATATATATATATATATATATATATATATATATATATATATATATATATATATATATATATATATATTAAAAAGAAAGACATTCGAATGACCAACACAAAAACAGAGAATGTCTCATATCGAGAATATTTAACATTGAAAAACATAAAGGATAAAAATTAATTATTTTTAATAATATGTGGAAATCTCCACCCTTTACCTGAAGACGGTCGTGAGACCAGAAACACGTGTTGTAAAACTATGAAAAATAAAGAATAATATTTTTTTAAAAACCCACATTACAACCCAAAAATATGTTGTGAGACCAATACTTCCCTGCATCATGGACTCTCCCAGTACTATATTATTATGTGTAACAGGAGGAGTAGCACCAGTAATGCGCGTTCTGCTGTCGAACTCTCTGTTTGGTAGAGAGGAACTCGGACGAGGCTTTGCCGCAGGGCAAAGTTTCGTCCGGGGAGGTAGACAGTCCCTAAACTCGTGTATACGGGTTGTAAATGGGCATATTTTTGGCCGAGACTACGGGCTCGGTAAGCCCACGTTAAACCGGCCTTGTGCCACATTCGCCCCGTGTGTGTGTGTGGGGGGGGTTGTTAAATATACCAGTAATGCGCAGCCGCGTACGATACCAATATTGGACACCACTTGATAGTAAGCTCTGCTTACACATTTCTTTGTAACTTTTCTGTTTAATATATCTTTCTTACCTCTAACCTGTGTTCCGTGTTTTCCTTCCGTGGCCCCTACTTCGGGTTCACATCAATATATATATATATATATATATATATATATATATATATATATATGTATATATATATATATATATATAATCATTTATTTGAATATTATAACATAAATATGTTATAAAATCACTACAAAAATAGCCATTTTGTTTCAACACTTCTGGTGTCTTATCAAGTGATGATGTAGAATACAGAATAAATATATATATATATAGAATAAATATATATATATATATTGCTCGATTTAAAAACATATTTTCAAGTGAATATGATTTAAAAGTATTTTTGGTATATTAAAAAATTAAATTAATCTGATTTAAAAAATATTGTAAATAAATAAGATTTAAAAATACATGTTTATATAGTAAATATTTTTATTTCAACCTTCTTCAAACAGATAATTTCTTATGTTGAAATCGGCTTCAATGTTTTATAACTTGAACTGTCAGTGACCCAAGGATTCACGTCTCGCCTATTCAGTAATAAGAGTTTAAAATGTCCAATGTTCTGCCCGAATCAGGTAAAAAATTAAATGTTATTATTATTATTATTAAAAAAAACCCTCTTATTTTCATTTTTATAGCAACACCAAAGTCGTTCTGACATTTACCCAACCACTGTCAAATCGTTTGATTAAAAAGAGAGGATAAATTTCCGACGAGACGTATTTCCGATGCTTGTGAAACTGGCTTAACGTGACAACGTTTTATTGATTAGGCAACGGAAGTTGAACCAGTAAACATCATTCAAAATATCTGGCCAGTTGATTTAGACGTCTACCAGGATTTCGTTTTAACTGTAAATTAATAACAAGTAAAATTGTGAATATCCGCAAACAATATTTTTCTACCATTGCAAGTCGATATATCGTCTGCTTTTCTCGCAACATTTTTACGGCCGATTTTTCAAAAAAACTGTAATTTTTATCACCAGTCTCGTTTTTCAGATACTTAATATCTCATGCTTAACATTCTGTTTGATTTCACTTCTGACTTCGTCGTCTACTGTGTACGTGTGTGTGTGCGTACATACGGTTTTCTCCGAACGTAGATTCTCAATCTCGTGTCTCTAGGGTGGGTGTTCATACATCTATATTTCTCATACGATTTTTCCCACGCGTGTCCATGATGTATTTAAGAGTCAAGGACAGTAACTGACATCGGGTGAATCGCAGATATCCATTCTCGGCTCGTAAATCAGCCATACACCTAGAGTGTAAACTCTGTTTCGGCATGGTCTGAGGTGAGTCCCTATATAAATTACATATATGTATCAGTTTAAATATTTTTTGCTTGATAATTTTTCATTCTGTGATTATTATTCTCTTTCTGGAGACTTCCGACGAAAGGTGTGTTTCGACTAGAACCTTTTTTTTTACTGTTATTTCAGTCAATATGAGGCCCAAGAGCCACTCATTATAGAGGGTTACAGATTGAGATTGTTGTAAGGGAAGGAGAAGAAGTGTATATTATGAGGACGTCGTCGTCGGCATCCGTCCGTCTCGAGAGACGATGGAGTAGCGCGGTGCGCTATTAGCCTGGGCGGGATGTATGGAGAACTAGGGCGTCTAGGCCTTGCTAGCAGAGTCCAAAGGAGAGGATAAACTAATACGGTTCGGTACCAGCGCGGCTGCAGGAGTTGCCGGAAGGTAGCACAAAGTGCCGTCCATCCGCCTTCGGGGTTCCACTCCGGGTTTGAATTCACAGTTGTCCTTCTCCTTGACCAGTTGCCATCCAAAGCTATAGAACCCAGTCTGTCCTGCTATTTACCTATAGCTGGAGGGAGAAGAAGAGGATCCACATCTTTCCGTAAGTGAATGTAATGGATTCGACTGGAATTCGAACTCGGCTCTCCGATTCCTTAATTCGAGCCGCTATCTATTACTCCATCGTGCCTACTTTTATGAGGACGAATAGGATAGATATCGATTGAATGAAGCGGCTAAGATTGTAGTATCTTCTCAGGATTTAAACAAAGTAATAGTTTTGGGGAAGAAACTCTCTTATCAACGGAACACAAAGGAAATGGAGACGAATTGCTAGCGTGGCCATAGCATGGCGAGTCCGAGTTGTGAAGGTCTTCAACTAGTGGGACTAAGGAATGTAACTTGTCTGAACACCTGTCATAGTAATAGCGATAGAGTAGCGACTTTTCATTTGTAATCTCTTACGTTGTCATGACACTGTCGCCTTGATTGGGGTGAACAGAATCAAGGTATATAAGTCACGAAGCTACCGACGAGTCAGCAAGAGGAAGAATGGTTGTTGCTTTGACAAAAAAAAGGCTTAGATGAGAAATGTTTGCAAAAAAAATATTTGACGGTAAAGGTATTAAAAAACAAAATATCTGAAGATAAAAATAACATATTTGAAGGTAAAGATATCAAAAAATTAAATATTTGCAGGTAAAGGTATAAAAAAACAACATATTTTGAGAAAAAGGTATGAAAAACTAAATATTTGAAGGTAAAGGTATCAAAAAACAACATGTTTGCAGGTAAAGGTTAAAAAAACAAAATATTTGAAAGTAAGGGTATCAAAAAACAAATTATTTTAAGGTAAAGGTATCAAAAAACAAAATATTTGAAGGTAAAGGTATCAAAAACAAATTATTTGTAGGTAAAGGTATCAAAAACAAAATATATGAAAGTAAAGGTAATAAAAAACAAAATATTTGAAGGTAAAGATATAAAAAACAATATATTTTGAGAAAAGGGCATGAAAAACAAAATATTTGAAGATAAAGGTATAAAAAACAACATGTTTGCATGCAAATGTTAAAAAAAAACCAAAATATTTGAAAGTAAAGATATCAAAAAACAAATTATTTTAAGATAAAGGTATCAAGAAACAAAATATTTGAAGGTAAAAGGTATAAAAAAACATATTTTGAGAAAAAGGCATGAAAAACTAAATATTTGAAGGTAAAGGTATCAAAAAACAAATTATTTGTAGGTAAAGGTATAAAAAAACAAAATATATGAAAGTAAAGGTATCAAAAACAAAATCTTTGAAGGTAAAGGTATCAAGAAACAAAATATTTGAAGGTAAATATATCAAAAACAAGATATTAAGACTAAAACAAACATTATCTGAAAGGTGCCTTTTATCATTTCGTGAGAAAAACCACGAATAATATTTTAAGCTAAGCTTTGTTATTTTGATGTAAGCAAGACCAATTTGCAGATGGAGGCCAAGATAAAGAAACAGTTGTTACTATTCCATTATGTTAAAAGCATTCGATAAATGTCTAGACCAAAATTGATAACAAAAAAAAAAAAATGTCCGGCAACTAACCACAAATTAAATTAAAAATAATGTTGTTTTTTTAATCAATTTGCCTTAATCAAGGTGATAGTGCCACTAAGACGCCAGGAGTAAAAGAGGATGAGAAGACCTTAGTGAGGAGAAAGAACAGATATCAGGAAGAATCTAAATACACATTTACCGGCCCAGGGATTGAACTCACAATTACTGTCACCAAATTCACGGACCATCGAAGCTAACAATAATTGGACAGTACTAAAGATAAGAACTAACCGAGATATGCCCCGATATGTGCAGTCGAACGAGAACAGTCTACCCCGAGGATCAAATAAAGGGCTAAGTTCAGAACTACCTATAGGTCACCCAGATCGATATACACCTGATGAATGCCGGAGGACACAGCGGCCGAAACGTTGTGATAAAAACAACAAAGATGAAGAAAAATAGTCCGAATGTAAATAGTGTAAGTAATGATAATTCCTCATCCCAGAAATTCAAGACATTAATTAGATTTTTTTCATAATAAATTTTACTCTATATAACGCTCGGGTAGAGCGTTATATTCAAAATATAGTAATGTTGAATGAGTTGCGTGATATGAAAAGAAGGCGACAATTAATGAAGAATATGAGGAAAGATGACGATCGACGTGGAAAGATCAAGATTAAAGTATTAAGGTATTATATAGGAATAAAGTGTCGCTGCCGACACTTGAGTTTGAACATAGATCGCCAGTGAGCAAACAGGTGATCCCATTATTGAATTAAATAGATTACGTGACAATAGAGGAAACGCATATATGAAGGTAGCGTGTGTTTAATGAATTGCTATTTCTAGTCTATCCTCTATACTATACGGATCACCATATCTATTCTATCCTCTATTACTATACCTACCGCTATTCTCCACTCCATTCACTATACTATTTCTCTATTCGGATTACTATTCAGTGGTTACTATTCGAGCGAGTATTATCGAGCAAGTACTATTAGCGCGAGTGTTATTCGAAGGCGTCTGACACCAGTATTGTTCAACGGCATTATTATAGTTGTATCTGCGATTACAAAGTCTCTACTACAACGAGCATTACGAAAGTGACAACGAGTATTTGTTGACATTACAACATAAGGGAATCAAACCCGCAAGAGTGTAGTCCATAAAACGGTGGCTCTTGGGGAAAAGCTGAGTGGAAAGCTCTCTTTTCATTAGGAACATGGAGGAAATAAGGATGATTCAACTAATCTTAGCTGTAAAGATCTGAAATGGCAGAATTCATACTAAATTTCATTCTATAAAAGGCTCGAGTGCCAATCAGGGTAGAGCGTTACATCCAAAATATAATAATGCTGAACGAGTTGTGTGATATGAAGAGAATGTGATAATAAATGAAAATTATGAGGAAAGATGACGATTGATCCATGCCTTGAAAGGATCAAGATTAAAGTATTAAGGGAAGCAAACCCGGAGGAGTGTAGTCCATAAAACGGTGGCTTTGGGGAAAGGTTGAGTGGAAAGTTCCGCTTAAGGTGAATCTTAGCTGTAATGAATGGGAATGCCACACATCTGAACATTTGCCACAGAAATAGGGATAGCGTAATGGCAGACAGGCAACGGTGCCTCTGTTGGGATGCGGTTGCAGATTAGAAAACCAATTATTGTCTCGAAGGTAGCGTGAATGGTTTTGAATTCTCTAAATTGCTGGGAAGTGAGGAATGAACAGCTACAGTCAAGATATGGCTATAATACTCTATTAATCAAGATCTTGACACCCCACACTACTTAAAAAGAAAAAGGTTAGTAAAAAAACATCAACAATGGAAAGCGCGATAACAAGCTTCTTGACTCGATAAATCTTGATGAATATTTTGCTGCTACCTATGGTCCGATACCCCTGCTATTTACCTTGAGCTCATTGATAAAATCCAAAGAATAAATCAGCAATATTATTGGTCCTGATCTGGCAGCTGAATTTCAGTCAGTTTCCCACAGCCGTAAGGTTGCCTCTGTGCCTTTTCTACAAATGCTTTCATGGTAATTGTTCGGATGAGCTCTTCGCTATGGTACCTAGACTTTTTAAAATTTAAGCGCAGTACTAGACTGGCGTCGAGATCTCATCAATTTACATTTAAACTAACTAGAAGTAGCCGTAAGTTCTACGCTAACAGTTTCTTTACTCGCACTTCTCGCTTGTGAAAATCACTTCCGGCCTCATTTACTTTCCGGACAACTTTAGTCTGCAAAAACTTAAATACGATGTCAATCGCTATCTACCTTCCTCCTTGATTAATCTTTTCTTTTCCCGCTCGTTATTAATGTTTCTACTTTTAATTCTGCCACACCCTGTAACCCCTTGGGTCTAAGTAGCTATACTGCCATGCATGGGGCGATGCCGATTAAAATAAAAAAAAATGTTTTATTAACAGTAATATTAGCTGCTCTGTTAATGAATATAAACGTTTCCTTATAAGGTAACGGCTAATATAGGTTGAATATCCTTTATCCGAAATTTCAGAATCCGAAAACCTGAAGGTTTTGTCGGGTGCTGACATGACTTGCCACAAATATAAATTTTCAAAAGGCACTGGGAATATTCCTAGTCGATTCCTAGATGTTGGAAGTGACCTCATCTGCCCTGGTTAGGGGCTCCCCAGCCCAGCTACGTAGCTTACATTGGCGACAGTTTTTTATATAGCAACGTCTTCGTTCGTGGATTACTTACCAGGTGTTTTGTGCTCAGTAAAACTATTATTCAAAATATCAAAAGTTTTGTATTTATATTTTTTTGTAAGTCGTCATTATGTTTTTTGTACACGTACAGAAAGTACAAAACATTGTTTTTATGTGAAATCTTAATTTCACCTCTTAAAATTTCCTGTACGCATTACATGACTCGCGTCATTCCCTGTATCTGTATGTATACAAAATTTATTAAATTTTATATAAAACTATATTCAGATTATATGTTATTTGTCCGAACGGACATTAGGCCGACGAACATTTAGCCGAAAATGTCGTGGCGTACTGACATGTATGAGATACTCTTTATCGTAATGTACTACATATATTTATATTTATTTACTGTGTTCATTCATAATTTTTAGTTTTTTTACAGGCTTTTAAAAAAATCTATTCTGTATATATTATATTTTACTTCAAATATTACTGTAAGATGATAAGTATTTTGAGAAAAACAAATTTTACGACAGCAAAAATCATAAGCTTTTACGATATAAAAGATTTTTCAATTTTCGCTTTGAAAGGGATGAACTAGCTTTTACCTTACTGTTAAATACGAATTTAAATAATTAGGGGCTATTTTCTACCCAAATACATTCAAATATTTTAAAAAATACTAATTTCAATAAACAAATATTGAAATAATAAAACTTTTAACTTTAAATTTATATTTAGTAATTTAATCACTAGAAATCCAGTGGTAATTATTAGTCCTATTAACCTTATAATACTGCTAATTAAAATACTTAAAGTATTGCTTGTTACAATTTTTACTTGTACTTTTTTTTACTTATCCGTCGGCCAAATGTCCGATTGGCCAAATGTCCGTCGGCTAAATGTCTGTCGGCCAATGTCCGGCCATGATGTAATTTATATAAAACTTCCTTCAGGGCATGTGTATAAATTGTGTTATGAAATATAAAGGGATATTGTATTTATAGCTTGGGTTCCATTCTCAAGCTGACCCATTTTATAGATGCTACATATACAAATTAAATAGCCTGTATTCGAAAATCCGAAAAAAAAAAAAAACTGAAAACCGAAGCACTTCCGGTTCTATGAATTACGGATAAAGAATTCTCAACTTTTATTACAATAGTTTTTCATTGTAAAATAATTTCGTGTTTGCCAAAATCAAAGGCATCATGAAATTAACTAGAATTTTACATCGTTTCATAAAAAAACATCCCGTATTATTATTAGTATTATTATTAGTATTATTATTAGTATTATTAGTAGTATTATTAGTAGTATTATTATGGTGATTATTACGAATGAAGTCAGTTGAAAGCATTTAATTTTTTTTCAACAAGAAATATCTTCTTTTTAAACTTCTTCACGAATTTTCACAATTTTTAATATGGAATTCACGCTAAAATTAATCAGAAGTCTGAATAAAATATAATGTCCTTTAGGAACGTTGATCATGGAAGAGTTTATCTGTGATGACACCAATATTTACTTTGTTCACCTTAAGTTAGGGACCTCCACTAATTTGTGATATCTAAGGTTTAAATTGATTTTTTTAAAATGAAACATCTTTCTTGAAGCTTTCATTTTAGCTTTACTTGAAATCTAAAGGATTAAATTTACTATTTCCAGTAAGTAAAATACTCAGATCTGTTTCAAACAGAAATTATATTGTTTGGAATCGATATGTCTTTTTACTAAAATAGCTGATTAGCACTAGTCGTCTTTCATCGCAATATAATTCTCTTTATAAAAAATTCTTCCAAAAATAAGATATACTTTTCTGAAACTTTCTTTGAGAAATATTAGCTGATTTAAAGTATAATTAATCTGATTTGAAACAAATATTATTTACTTTAGGCTTGCAATAACGCAGAAATGTATTTATAAACGAAACAGTAGCTGTGTTTTTAACCGACAGTAGCCATATTTACGTATTTGACGAGTGATGACAAGTGACGAAAAGGTGATGACAGGTTTATTGTTGTTCTACGGAGACTTTATTTGTAAAACTTAATTTAAGAAAATGACGACAGCGCCATTTTCATATAATTTTTAAGTACTAAGTAATCTTAAAAATACTGGAAAATATTCTCCATGATCTAATTTTAGGAATGTTGACTTTAAATTTACTATTATCATCGCTATTATTTTCTGATAATGTCGTGTATAGTCGACCATACTTTAAAAAATGGGCACGTATATATACATAAAAAAATAATCATTTTTTTTTTAAATCTTGGTCTTAAGATTTAACATTTATAATGAGTAAATATAGTTTTCACTTAATAATAATTCAATCTAAATGACTGAAATTAATTCAAAATTTTAAAAGATTTTAAAGATGAAAATTATTTTACAATTTTTGCAGAGCAGATTTTTGGTAAATGGTGTTCCTGTTCGTCAAAAACAAAATGATTATTAAAAGGTTAATTTGCAGTGTAACACCCGCGCTCAGTTCGCATTAAAAATTTTCCAAATACTTACATTTATGTGTAATTGTCCATGCTCCATTCGAATCTGGTTTGAAAGATTTGATAAAATCTGCCATTTTGGAGTTACCGGCAGTGAAATTTGGGATTCAATCGCGTCGTTGGCGGCAACCATTACTCGCGTTGTTTGCCTACATTCGCTGCGGAAAGCTAAGCGCGGAAGACTACGGAAAGCTAAACTCGGAACTGATGTTTCTTGTCTAAATTTGTCTCAGATACTGCGCACGAGAACTATTTACGCAGACACGCTCAGTTTGCACAATGATACCTGCACTGATAGCAGTTCTGCAGCGAATGTATGCAAACAACGCCCGTAATGGCTACCCGCGACGCGAATGAATCCGAACTTTCACTGTCGATAACTCCGAAACGGTAGATTTTATCAAAGCCAGATTTGAATGGAACATGTACAATTAAACATTCTGGAAATTTTTAATGCTAACCAAGCGCGGGTGTTACACTGCAAATTAACCTATTAAATTTCTCCAAGGACTCCTGCTTTTAATTAATATAACTAGGAAAATGCTGAAATTTAAATTTATCAAAATGTTATTAAAATTAAATGAGTGGGGGTAACAGATGTAAAAAAAATCCTCGAAGAATGTCCATCAGGTGGAGCGACATAAACAAGTGAACCCATTTGAACTAAGGACTCTCTCTCTCTCTCTCTCACACACACACACACACGCAAACACACACACATACACACACACACAACGCAACACAAGCGGATAACAGTAAGTTATATAAACGCTCAACTTACGAGGGAAAAAGATTAATCGCTTACACTCTTGCCAGAAGATCGGTTTATAAAAACAAGCCAACTCGAAAACCCACACCGTTGATTCATTCGGTATTAATTTGATAGAATCCAGAAGTGAATAAACAAAAAGTACGAAAACTTTCGACTATTATTATCAGACATTGCTTTTATAATCAATTATACCCGTTTTTATTGCTTTCCAGGGATATTAGATCAAAGTATATCAAAAGTCTGAAGAAGGACCCAAAACTGCATACCCCCGATTAGATCGAAGTGAATAAGAAAATTATTTTAAGTACGAAAAATTTAGACATTATTATCAATACAATATATTGTAAAAGTTTTTATTGCTTTCTAGGTATATTAAACGAGAAGAAGCTCAAGAGTTTGACCCAAACTACATAGACACGGTTCATTCATTTAATACAATCCAAAAGTGAAGAAGCAGTTATTTTATGTATGAGAAATGTAGTCTCATATTCATATTAATCGTAATTATCATTACAAATATGAAGAATTCGCTCACATGTCAATATCAACTGCTACTATCAATACAATAACTTATGCCCGCGTTTTATTGTTTTCAATGAATATTAAATCAAATGTTTGAAGAAAAACCCCAAACCCCATACCATCGGTTCGTCCGATAATCCAAAAGTGAATAAGCAGTTATTTTAAGCATGACAAATTTATTTTCGTTTCATATCAATACTATCAGGGCACTTCGATGTGGTTATTTTTTGAAAGCTTGTGTCGCTAGATCAATTACGACTGAATTTCGATCCTCACTGGGTACCCCATACATTCCGCCTTGTAATACATCTAAACTCTGCTTAGAAAATTATTGTGTAATGGTTAGCAAGCTTGTCTCGCTAGAACAATTCCCACTGAGTAGCGAGTTAAATTCGCATTGGGTGCTCAATTCTTTCGGCCTTGTGCCATATCTAAACTACGCTCATAAAATCATTGAGCATCTCGGCGTGGTGTAATGGTCAGCAAATTTATCTTGCTAGAACAATTCCCACTGAGTAGCGAGTTAAATCCTCACTGGGTGCTCAATTCTTTCGGCCTTGTGCCATATCTAAACTACGCTCATAAAATCATTGAGCATCTCGGCGTGGTGTAATGGTAAGCAAACTTATCTTGCTAGAACAATTCCCACTGAGTAGCGAGTTAAATCCTCACTGGGTGCTCAATTCTTTCGGCCTTGTGCCATATCTAAACTACGCTCATAAAATCATTGAGCATCTCGGCGTGGTGTAATGGTCAGCAAACTTATCTTGCTAGAACAATTCCCACTGAGTAGCGAGTTAAATCCTCACTGGGTGCTCAATTCTTTCGGCCTTGTGCCATATCTAAACTACGCTTATAAAATCATTGAGCATCTCGGCGTGGTGTAATTGTTCTGCAAACTTATCTTGCTAGAACAATTCCCACTGAGTAGCGAGTTAAATCCTCACTGGGTGCTCAATTCTTTCGGCCTTGTGCCATATCTAAACTACGCTCATAAAATCATTGAGCATCTCGGCGTGGTGTAATGGTCAGCAAACTTATCTTGCTAGAACAATTCCCACTGAGTAGCGAGTTCGATCCTCACTGAGTGCCCCACACATTCAGATTTGTGCCAGATCTAAACTCCGATTACAAAATCACTTGGCACCTCGGCTTGTTGTAATGATTAGCAAAAGTAGTGAGTTCGATCCTCACTACGTGCTCCATACTTTCGGCCTTGTGCCACATCGAAACTCCGCTTAGAAAATCATCGGGCATCTCGACGTGGTGTAATGGTTAGCAAGCTTCTCTCGTTAGAAGAATTACGAGTTCGATCGAGTGCATCATACTTTTGGCCTTGTGCCACATCTAAGCCACGCTCAGAAAATCACTATATCGTTACTAACATTATACCCTTAACACATAACCTCCTATCCTGGCATATGCTGGCCCTTGGTGCATCCATATACGCAACTTCAATTAAATACACAATCCTACATGAACGAGAGTGGATGTTATGGAAACAATATTTTTTACCCTGGCTAAAAAACAAAACAAAAATAGAACAACAAAAAACAAACCTTATACGTTATTTTCTATTTGCACTTCAATATTTCAGATTGCGTTGAAAGACAGAAAACTTACATTTTAAAAATATTTTCCTCCATTTCTACTTCTTTCTTGTGATATAGATTATTTGTGAAAGAAGCAAATTTTCATATTTTTCCCCCTTTTATTTTTGTAAACATTCTAATGTTGTGTTCTTGCCAAAAGCAATCAATACTCACGGCTGTTTCTTCTCCCAGATTAGGCAACCATCAACAAACATTTCCCGCCAGTTGAAATTATTGTTTAATAGATTTTGAAAGGCCTCTTAATCTTCTTCGTTAGGATATTTACTCGCCGTGAAAAAGAAAAAAAGAAAAAAAGTCCGCGGACAAATACCACATTCCCCATTTGTTTTACGGAGTTACTTTCCTTCCCTGAGACGAAAACGTACGGAGATTCATTTTGACAAAAGTAGTCAGTTAACACTTGCATCACGGTTCAAAGCTTTCAGCTCGCTAAATAGCAGACACAGAAAGGAAACTACAAGAAGGTAGTGAAGAAAAGAGTGAAGAAAGGACTAAGCAGCAATTGCAAGAAGACAGAATATATAATGATCAACAAAACGAACAGCCCAAAATGCAACCATCCTGGGTAAGACGATAAACGACATCCGCGTCCTGGGTAAGACGATAAACGACATCCGCGTCCTGGGTAAGACGATAAACGACATCCGCGTCCTGGGTAAGACGATAAATGACATCCTGGGTAAGATGCTAAACTACATCCAACAGCAAGGCCTCTGATCAGGAGGTTTTGAGGAGCTCTTAATTGCTGGTGTTCCCAGGTTCACCCTGACTCGGGGTGGTAGTTATGGGCAAATAGTTAACCCCCAAACTGGTGTAAAAACACTATGAAAGTGTAAAAATAGGTTTTAATACCAGAAATATATTTTTATAAAAAATTATTACCAGCAATGAATTTTTGAAGAAAAAAAATTATTACCAGCAATGAATTTTTGAAGAAAAAAAATTATTACCAGCAATACATTTTTGAAAAAAATATTACCAGCAATATCTTTTAAAAAAATATTGCCAGCAATAAATTTAAAAAAAAATATTACGAGCAATACATTTTTGAAGAAAAAAATATACCAGCAATACATTTTTGAAAAACAAAATATTACCAGCAATAAAAATCTGTAGATGATGCTATTATATTTGTGTTGTCAACAAGTATGTTACGTATAGTGTTTGACACGTAGACTCACTCTACACTTTTCTGACCATAGCTCAATTAGATCTCATTTAAATATTCATAGAGACCTACCGGACACTATTCTTAACATACTTGTTGATAACACAATTATAATAGCATCATCTACATGCAAAAAAGGATAAAAATAATGGAAGCCTTATTAATAAAACAAAAAAAAAACAAAAGAAAACAAAACAACACTTAATATCAACTATGAACCTTGATATAATATCTTGACCGTGTTTTGAAAAATGAAAAATTTTTATAAAACATACATGCGACAAACTATTTCTTATTTAACAGATAAAATATTTCAACCTTAAAAATGGGTAAATGTATAGCCGAAAGCGCTCGGATAAAAAGAACATTCGGACAGTTTTTATATAACTTATCATCTGAAAAGAAAAGAAAATATTAGATCGCATGAGAGATTGGATAAAAAACTAAATAAACGCACCTTGTCTGTTGTATTCAATGAAATGTGCATGAAAGAAGGATTGCTGTCAAAACACACAAATTATATATATATATATATATATATATATATATATATATATATATGTTGCTTAAGTTGTGATCAGATTGTTATGGTTCGGATGGACGTATGTGGTGTACATAAAAACAAGAGGTAATGGATTTAACCGACTTCTTTTGATTTTTCAACATATTGTTGGTCGTGTATATGGCGAAAGTCGTAATTCTTTCAGGAGAGGAGAGACTGGAAAGGAACCGGGGCGGAGATTTAAGTTCCAATAAGATCTGACAGTGGCACTCTGGAGAATTTTCCTTTTGAGTAAATTACTTTCTCTTTTGATAAGTATAGTATTTCTTCGATCAAAATTGTGGTTGAATTTATTTCTGTGTATAACTAGTGCATTTGATAAATTATTATGCATAAGGTCCCTTTTGTGTTCATAGATACGTTTTTTCAATTTCTGCATGTTTCTCCGGTATGTTAATCCAACAGGCACAGATTTATCAATTTATTTTATATATGCCTGCTTCTAAATTATTATTGTTGTTGGTGTTTTTAGTTCTGATCATAGCCATAATGGTTTGAGAAGTGGTTGTGACTATTTCGATGTTCTTTAGATTGGTTAAGTTATTCTGGATACTGGATGCTATGGAGTTGGTAGTTAGTATTATGTATTTGTTTTTGTCTAGTTTATTGTTGTGGATAATGTTTTTATATTTTTACTCTCGTGTATTTTGTATGCCTTTCTCTTTGAGAACACACACGCCCCCCATATATATATATATATATCCGATGCGATGAGAACGAAAGTAATATATAAATTCCAACGTTCGCAGCGTTAATTAAAAAAAGAGCTCGATACAGATAGTAGAGCGATAATTATTTATTTATTATAATTTTATCATATAGACAAAACCATTTTACTCACAACAAAGACGCAACTTGGTTTCAGTGCATTTTAACTGCCACTGTCGGATCTTATTGAAACTTAAATCTCCGCCCCGGTTAACCATTTTCGACCCTCACCCGTAGATGTGCAGTTAAAATGCACTGAAACCAAGTTGCATCTTTGTGGTGAGTAAAATGGTTTTGTCTATATGATAAAATTATAATAAATAAATAAATAATATATATATATATATATATATATATATATATATATATATATATATATATATATATATATATATATTTGTGTATTTAGACAGAAAATTTTCTTTTGGGCATGTCTAATTGAATAAATTACAGAAATTATGTCAGCTAATTTTTAACAAAATCTGTTTATACTCACGAATAACCTTCCGTGTATTGATGTTAAATGATGTCCTGTCCGCATTCACAATATAAGACATTACTAATCGACAACACACTATCCTACACCATGAAAACAACAAATTTAGATTACAGATACTAGAAGCAATTTATATTTAAAAAGTTAAAGCCCGCACTGAACAGAATCAACTATGAATACTGCTGTAATGTTCTGAAATGCCTGTAAAGGAACAGTTTTTTCACGCTTTAATACGCGCGTGACTATGACATTATAACATAGAGAGAAAAAATTACATAATGGATAATTTTTTTCACGTTCTAATGAATAATTCTCAACAGTTTTGCATTTAAAAGCATAATGAAAAAATTATGGTAATGGATAAGAACGCACAACTTTGTATAAATACTTGTACTAATGAACAACATATAGTTTTGTACCACTTGCACATCTGAAGATGATCTTGGAAGAAGATCGAAAGTACTTAGGAAATTAAAATAAAATAAATTTAAACAGCTATATCACATTTCTCTCATCCTTTAACATCAATACACGGAAGGTTATTCGTGAGTATGAATGGATTTGTTAAAAATTAGTAGACATAATGTCTGTAATTTATTCAATCAGACATATATATATATAAAATTCAAGGAAAACTAGAGACCAATAATATTCAGACCCAGCAAACAATCCGTCTGTTTACAGAGGGAAGGCTGGTGGGATCTGATATATAAGGACTCCAGGACCTTGAGATGATATAAAGAGTGGGACCTTGATAAAATAGAGAAACGGTTCACACTAAAATCAGTAATACAAATCCTGCTATTAATAAGATGTTGTTCAACAGATGACCCGGATGTATTTACGAGATGACTATTATATATATCGTGCAATCAACTTTGTCATTTTTCTTTTCCCTAAACTTGTTTTTGATCTATAATATATATATATATATATATATATATATATATATATATATATATATATATATATATATATATATATATATATATATATATATGATGAAAAATATGGAAAAGACAAAACAAAATCCGAATATGCAAGTTTACTGTTTTAATGTTGTTTTAATGTTGTTTTACTACCGACGTCGGACGTTTCGGTCTAGTAGACCATCTTCAGGACATGGTTATTAGAAACATACTTAGAATAATAGGATTAGACGATATTTAAGTCAACATGAAAAGACGACAGACACAAGACTAATCAGAAACAGAACAACTGAAATTTTAATGTCAGCGTTCCTTTTTTTGGATTCGGTCACGTTGGTTAGTCTTGTGTCTATCGTCTTTTCATGTTGACTTAAATATCGTCTAATCCTAAGTATGTTTCTAATAACCATGTCCTGAAGATGGTCTACTAGTCCGAAACATCTGACGTCGATAGTAAAACAACATTAAAACAGTAAACTTGTATATTCGGATTTTGTTTTGTCTTTTCCATATTTTTCATCATACCGTCGGATCTACATCCACATATTTGCTTACACACACTTACACACACACACACACACACACACACACACACACACACACACACACACACACACACACACACATATATATATATATATATAGTGGCATCAACTGCCTATCTGTTCATTGATGGCACTATATATATACATATGACTTTTATTTATATTTCGGTTCTTGCTTATTTCAGCATGCCTTTATGCAACCCACACGTTTTTTTTTTACTGCAACCTTTGGACCTATCTTGCATGCTAGCTTATACAAACTTAGTCAACCTGATCAAGTTTATTTGAATGTTAAGTTATGGTTGCGGTTTGCCCGTTTTCATTAGAACCATGTTCTTAACGTTCTGTTCAAGGTCAATATAAATGACGGTTCAAAATATTGAAAATATTCGTTCTCATTTTGATCTCTGCTTACTCAGGGCTATAGAGTTTCCAAAATTAGAAAACGAATGTCCATTATGCCAATTCACTGGAACCCAACTCGATGACACATTCCAATAGTCCAAATTCTCTTGGACGATTACATGGACCATAATTCCAAAGGTCAATACGACTGTGTCAGTCATATTACGTCCTTTATCTTGAATCAATAATTCAGAATATTCAATTTTTTCTTGTGTTGTTGATGAAAGTGAACGTCCGACACTAGACTCGACGTGCGGATTCGTAAACCTCCTATGTGATCGCAGTACACTCGACAAAAAGGCAACTTTATTTACATTACTCGGACTATTGTCCTCATCTTTGCCCCCATATTTATTTCACCGTTTCGGCCGTTGTACGCTCCGGAGGTGGTTGGAATGTCGAACTGAACCCTTTATTTCGCTCACTGGGGTAGACTGTTCTAGTTCCACGTGCCAGGTTTAATGGATGTCAGTTATCAGTTATCTCCTGTTAATTTCCCTCTGAAAGTTCTCCACTACCTTAACCGGGTATTGAACTCACGCTCTTTGGGTCTGTCACTGGATCTAACTAACGCCTTTATCCATTGTGCCATGTGTCCTTGAGGACATATGGCACAGTGAGCGAAATAAAGGGTTCAGTTCGACATTCTAAACACCTGAAGAAGGCCGGAGCGTATAACGACCGAAACGTTGTAATAAATATGGCGACAAAGATGAGGACAATAGTCCGAATAATTTAATAGTGTACATAATACCTCATCTCAGAAATATAGACAAATACTGAAAGGCCGAAACGTTGTGATAAATATGGCGACAAAGATGAGGACAATAGTCCGAATAATGTAAATAGTGTACATAATACCTCATCTCAGAAATATAGACAAATACTGAAAGGCCGAAACGTTGTGATAAATATGGCGACAAA
Source organism: Acanthosepion esculentum (assembly GCA_964036315.1). Classification (NCBI taxonomy): domain Eukaryota; kingdom Metazoa; phylum Mollusca; class Cephalopoda; order Sepiida; family Sepiidae; genus Acanthosepion; species Acanthosepion esculentum. Next base: position 81,745,652 of record OZ038508.1, on the reverse strand, counting down.
GATGAGGACAATAGTCCGAATAATGTAAATAGTGTACATAATACCTCATCTCAGAAATATAGACAGATACTGAAGAAGGTAACTGTTGCATAAATAAGTTTTGTTCGCCGATATTTTATCTTGATTCTGTTACATTCGCAAGTTTTGGGAATGACGATGAACTACATCCGGCTGCAAGGCCTCTGATCGGGAGACTGGAGGTTTTGAGGAGCGTGGAACGACCTTTTAATTGTTGGTGTTTCCAGGTCCACGCTGACTCGGAGTGGTAGCACCTATTAGGCTCCCAGCTATGGGCGAATAGTGAACCCCTAAAGAAAGACAAAATACTATGAAAGTATTTAAACTACAAATTTCCTATGATTTCTCTGGAACGCTCATATCTGCTCGAAGCGAACCATAACGTAAACAAATGACATCATATATTATGAAATGGACACAGTCCGACAATTTTTTTAATATAGTTTCTGTTTATACGTTATTTTTTTATAGATATTTAACTACATGCTCTGTTTATAATAAGCAGTATTAACAATATTAATCTGCCTGGATGCCCGAGAGATTTCATAGAAAATATGTATGCTCCCACAGGAATCGAACCTGTATCTTACACAGAAGGATCATATAGCCTGATGTGCTATACCAATTAGGTACAGAGGAAGCGTCTGGTTAGCAAGATCAAATTTCGAGAGAAATCATAGGAAATGAATAGTTTAAAAACAGTAATTTGACCTTGATATCAATGAAAGTGTTATGGTCCGGGTCCTTGTACCACGGTGATGGTCCAAGGTAGAACCAATGAAGAATAACTCGAACACAGGTATGGAATAACACAGATATATTACAAACAGAATATGTACAAAAGAAGTAGAAGTGTTAGTAATAACAATCAGGTTAGGTTAGAGAGAACTATGTTGTCTCGACCAGTATGACTATTCCAATGTCTTACAGTAATCGTCTAGCCGACTGTCTGACTCACTCACTGACTGTCTGTGACACACTCACTCTGTCACGATGTTTAACAACACGCCCACGTAGGCTCGGGCAAAAATTGCCCGTAGAACCCGTATAAACGGGATCGGGGTGGTCAACCACCTCGAACGAGGCTCTGCCCTTCGGCGGAGCCTCGTCCGAGTTCCTCTCTGCCCAAAGGCAGAGAGTTCCCCTCTGCCTCAGAGGCAGAGAGTTCGACCGAATAGCTGAGACGTCCAAAAAGGACTGAATCACACTGTCACTCGTGCTTCCTCTTGAGGCGCAGTATTTATGGGGTACGGACTAGTCCATTACTATTATGGGTAGGTTCCCATAACAGAAAGTATAACATACATATTTATAGTAAAATACTAACAATACATTTTATATAAAAGAATTATCAACAATACTTATTCACAGTAAAATTACCAACAATACCTATTTATAGTAAAATTATCAAGAATACATTTTATAACAAAATGACTAACAATACATTTTATCTGTGGTTCAAGGTATACAATTGCATACAAAATATTTAAATTTCGGCATTAGATAACCCATAAAGATTGATATGCCGCTAAACAAAATCAACCAACTACATTCGCATCTTTTACAGCGGCTACGAATATGACATAAAAATATTCTTAAAAACGAGAAAGAATTACGATAAAATCCGCTAATCTTGTATTAGAATTCTGTTTCTATCAGGCAAATTCATTTAGAAACAACGAAAAGATATCTGAACAGCTGTGTCACATCAATACTCCTATGAATGCTTGCCAATTTCCTCACAGATAAAGAAAAAAAAACTTGCGGCAATAAAGATGTGTTACAGAAAGATGCGGAAAATACCATGGATACAGCGTGTAATCAACGAGAAATCTCCAAAGAAAATGGTAATAAAAAGGACACTTGTACTTTTTTAAAAATCAATTCACTTCAAGCAAGGCGATAATGCCACTAAGACGCAAGGAGCTACTGGGAGTGAAAGGGAATGAAAAAAGTTTAGAAGGAACCAGAAATCTTATCTTAAACAGTAAATAAGGGATAAACATCTGCTACTGTTCGAAAGACCGGAGAGGAGTGTGATCCTGACGATAGTCGAACCTAAAACTCAGAAAGAGACAGCTGACATTACTGGGGCACATGATGAGGAAAGAAGGCTTAGAAGATTTGATACTCTCAGGACACATTGGAGGCAAGAGCGACAGAGGAAAACAAGGCATAACCTACTTAAACATCATCATCATCATCATCATCATCATCATCATCATCATCATCATCATCATCATCAGTCCTTTGACTGCTTTTATCGTCTGGTTGACCTAAGGGCAGGAGAAACAGACAACCTTCGACAGTAGTGGTTCCCAAACGATGCGGCGCGCCTCATAGGTTCATAGGAAGAGGATAGCAGGTGAGGCGGAATGATTGAAAGACAATCAAAGATTTAGGAACAGTTTAAAAAAATTCATATGCCAAAATGATTTCAAAATTTAAAATATTATTATGGATTACTTGTAATTGCATGCATGAGTCCCAGTATAAATAGTTATAAATAAATATTGACCAATTTTATCATTGTGATATTTTTTGCATTATATCAAGTATTAAGAATATAGCAACTAGGGTCCTCAAATTGGTGGGGAGAGTTATCAATGATAATGTTCTGACTTCAAATCCGCAGTTATCTCTCTCTAACTCTCTCTCTCTCTCTCTTTATTTTTAAATGTGCATTTTATCACATATATTTTGGCAAGGCGCGATCAAATTTGAATTCCAAAAATGCGTCCCAGAGAAAAAGAAGTTTGGTATCCTCTGTTCTACAGGATGATCAGTTGGCGGTAGGTCTCAGGGGTTTCGGCATTGTCATGGCCGTCCAATGTCGGAACTACTGCGAGTCATCACCAACAGTGTAAATGGATGTCAGAAGAGAACCTTTTTTTTCATTTAGCATTTCACCCCAGACAAGGCGACAATGCCACTAAGACGCAAAGGGTTACTGGGGGTGAAACAGGCTGAAAAGGCTTTAGTGATGAAACGTGAGGATAAAGGACAAAATCTGAGAGGGATAGTAATTATACAAAATTTGCTAAGAGCTACATCGGATCAGAATTTGTGGAGAGTCATGATCGCCTTCCTCCTGAAGTGACACAACATAGAAGAAGGAAAATAATAATAATGTTATCAATGAAATTAATTGTTAATAATTTAAGCTTTTAAAATGGTTTACCTTGAAAAGAATGGAGAGGCCTTGTGAAAATATTTAATATTGTGGAAGGTGTTTTTGTCAGTGGCTCACAAGATTCAACGTTGATCATAGTCAGAGATGGTTGGAGCTCATAACGTATAAGTCATATTGTCATGCCAGACTTTTATATTGTTATAAATTTTCTTTTATCAACGTTTATTAGGATGAAGCAAAATCATTTACTAGTGATTTATAAAGACTGTCCAATTATTGTAAACGATAATCGATAAATCAATTGAACGATTGCCAAAGAGTAAATTGCACTTAAAAAAAAAAGAAAGAAAAATGAATCTTTTTTAATTCTAAGATGTCTCATTGACATTCTACTCTCGTTCTTTCATTCTCTTCTTTCTCTTTTTCTTTCTCTTCTCTCTTTTATTGCCTTCTTTCTCCTTTTCATTCCCTTCTCTCTTTTATTGTCTTCTTTCTCTTTTTCATTCTCTTCTCTCTTTTATTGTCTTCTTTCTCTTTTTCATTCTCTTCTCTCTTTTATTGTCTTCTTTCTCTTTTTCATTCTCTTCTCTCTTTTATTGTCTTCTTTCTCATTTTCATTCTCTTCTCTCTTTTATTGTCTTCTTTCTCTTTTTCATTCTTTCTTTTCTTTCTCTAGTCCATTCTCTTCTTTCTCTCTTTCATCTAAATTATTTCTCTCTTTTATTCCATTTTTTATTTACTTTCTCTCTTTCCTTCTCTTTTCTCTGTAATTCTCTTCTTTCTCTCTTTCATTCCCTTCTTTCTCTTTCTTTCTCTCTTTCATCTAACTTCTTTCTTTTTTCATTCTATTCTTTCTTTCTTTTTTTCTTTTTCACAACTTGAATATTTATCTTTCTTTCTTTCTTTCTTTCTTTCTTCTGCTAATGTCTACCCTACTTTTTACTTTCCTTCTTTCACTATACTTCTCTTTCATAGCCCCCTATGTTATATCTATATCTCTTTACCTCTCACTCACCCTCTTGTAGAACGTCTATTTTTTCTTTTTTCCGAAATTATCTTAAAAATTCTACATTTTTCTAATCACTTTTATCTCCTATCGTTACATTCTCCTTCTTCCCTTTCTCGAAATCTCAAAAATCCTCCCGCTCAACACAATCCTGTTAGATGTCCGAGTAATTTAAGCTTAAATTATAATGAGGATCCATTAAATATTTTTGTAGGGAAATTAATAATCCCTTTCAGATCGCTTCATTATCGACTAAATAACTTTATAATAATTGTTCGTCGGAATTAGCTCACTATTAAACAACCTCTTACAACTATTTGAAGCTTTTTAGATTCGAGGCTCAATCAAGATTTTTACATCCCAAGCTCAATAAAGCATTTTAGATTCGAGGATCAATCAAGATTTTTAGATTCGAGGCTCAATCAAGAATTTTAGATTCGAGACTCAATAAAGCCTTTTAGATCCGAGGTTCAATCAAGATTTTGGGATTCGAAGCACAATCAAGCATTTTAGATTCGAGGCTCAATCAGTTTTTTTTATATTCGAGGCTTAATCGAGTATTTTAGATTCGAGGCTCAATCAAGCTTTTTACATTCTAGGCTCAATAAAGCTTTTTAGAGTCGTGGCTCAATCAAGCATTTTAGATTCGAGGGTAAATCAAGACATTTAGTTTCGAAACACAGTCAAGATTTCAGATTCGAGGGTCAATCAATCTTTTTAGATTCGAGCCACAATGAAGTATTTTAGATTCGAGCCTCAGTCAAGATTTTTAGATTCTAGGATCAGTCAAGTATTTTAAATTCGAGGCTCAATCAGGAATTTTATATTCTAGGCTCAATCAAGCTTTTTAAATTCGAGGCTCAATCAAGGCTTTTGGATATGAGGTTCAATCAAGCATTTTAGATTCGATGCTCAATCAGGAATTATAGATTCGAGGCTCAATCAAGATTTTTAGATTCTAGGCTCAATCAAGATTTTTGAATTCAAAGCTCAATCAGGTATTTTATATTCGAGGCTCAATCGAGCTTTTTAGATTCCAGGCTCAATCAAGCATTTTAGATTCGAGGCTAAATCCACATTTTTAGATTAGAGGCTCTATCAAGAATTTTAGAGGCTCAATAAAGCTTTTTAGATCCGAGGTTCAATCAAGCTATTTGGATTCGAAGCACAATCAAGTATTTTAGATTCGAGTCACAATCAGTCTTTTTATATTCTAGGCTCAATCAAGGTTTTAAATTCGAGTTTCAAATCAAGATGTTTCGATTCTAGGCTCAGTCAAGCATTTTAGATTCGAGGCTCAATCAAGAATTTTATATTCGAGGCTCAATCAACCTTTTTAGATTCTAGGCCCAATAAAGCTTTTTAGAGTCGTGGTTCAATCAAGTATTTTAGATTCGAGGGTAAATCAAGCCTTTTAGTTTCAAAGCTCAGTCAAGATTTCAGATTCGTGGCTCAATCAATCTTTTTAGATTCGAGGCACAATGAAGTATTTTAGATTCGAGCCTCAGTCAAGATTTTTAGTTTCTGTGCTCAATCAATCAGGAATTTTATATTCGAGGCTCAATCAAGCCTTTTAGTTTCGAAGCTCAGTCAAGCTTTTTAGATTCGAAGTTCAATCAAGTGTTTTAGATTCGAGGCTCAATCAAGCTTTTTAGATTCGAGAATCAGTCAGGAATTTTAGATTCGAGGCTCAATCAAGATTTTTAGATGCAAGGTTCAATCAAGCTTTTTGGAATCGATGCTCAATCAAGCATTTTAGATTCGATTTTCAATCAGGAATTTTATATCTGAGTCTCAATCAAGCTTTTAAATTTGAGGCTTAATTAAGCTTTTTAGATTCGAGACCCAGTCATGTATTTTAGATTCGAGGCTCAATAAATCTTTCTAGATTCCATGCTCAACCAAGCCTTTTAGTTTCGAAGCTCAGTCAAGCTTTTTAGATTCGAGGCTCAATGAAGCTTTTTAGTTTCGAGGATATTAGTGTCTCCAGACCTTCACAGCTAGGACTCGCCAATCTACGTTCACAATGGCAAACCATCCTTATTCTCTTCATTTTCCTTTGATAAAAAGCAAGTTCCATTCTCATAACTTCTTGCCCAAACTGTTACTTTTAAAAACTCCCTAGAGTATGCTTCCGTGAAAATCTTGCTGTCTTAAAGTCCTGTGTTGACTGATATCTTTCCTATTCGTCTTCATAATACTATCTTACATACCCCGCCGTTTCAACAATCTCACTAAGTTACACTCTACTTTGAGAGCTCTTGGGCCATGTTTGATTTGATTGATTGTTTTTAAGGCATGTCAGCCATTAGCAGGGCAATATTTTTAGGTTGTAAGATTTTTTGAGGTAATAATTATTTACTGATACAAGTCCCACTTATTAACCCATAGTTAAGGGAGAAAAGTTGGATCCATAATTTTCCCAAGGTTTATTTTTACGGGAATGAATATAACGAACCTGATTGGTATTTGAACCCAGCTCTCCGATTTCCAATTCCGAGACGTTATACATTAAACCCTCTCCGGCCCAGCACATCAAAGCGTAAGACACCTGATATTCCCAAGTGCTCATCTATCTAGGTGCTGACCAGGTTCAACCGCTTAACTTCGGTGTTCATATATAAACTGGTGTATCAACGTGATATGGCCGTAAGCTTTGGGCCTTGTGTTGGTCGAAGTATCAGTAAATAAAAAAAAGATGATTTCTCTTATCGCATCCACGTCAGCATTGATATATCGGGAATATTTTTTATTGTAATGAAATGGAAAGTGTGTGATCGACAAGTGTTTACCTCAGCTGACGTGACGATTATAATGCACTAGGCTGCATTTGGCGGCAATAAACATTTCTTTTCAGCGTTTGTAAACACCAAATGCATCTTATTGGATTTAATATTCAGATTTTGTCACATTCATTTTGTGATCAGATGCCGGTGTACATACAATTTTGCAGAGAGAATTTTTTTCAGCTACGCTGAAGATGTGGCATTTCACAAGAGTTTCTGTGGTACCCTATTTGCAGAGTGAAAACGCCCCCATCATCAAATCCAGAAGTCTGCCTGCGTGGGGCAACTTAACAATGCAAGCCACACAATCGGTGTTTCCTGCTAGCTGATATTATATTCTGATGTGTTATCCGGCTAATATTCAGTTATGTACGCAAGGAAACGAAGATAGAAACTAATTCCCTAAGTTACACTGCTGTGCCAAACGTATTATTACTACATAATTTCTGCTGATGCCAATTCTAAGACAAAACTATTCAAAAAGTTGGAATTTGACTCCAGAAAGAAATATATCCGAATGGCCTGTTGTATGTTGCATGCTCAAGAGTAAGAAATCCTAAGAATTTATTTTTCGCTGTTAAAAAACAATAAGGAAAAATAAATTTTCTTAAAAACTATTGTTTACCAAGAACTTCTATAAAATTAATTTAAATGAAAGAAATTATTAAATCGGGAAGTAGTTTTTCACAAAGTATTTCCAAACAAATCAGCTTATTCAAATTTCATCGATTGGTTTACGAAATTGAACGAAACAAAGAGTTTGTAAATTTCGACAAAAATGTGAGCGATAACTTCAACAATAGCAAATACTGCGAGGATTTCAACACGCTGACGCGTATTGCAAAAAATAAAAAAGTTGTATAAAAAACAAGACAATAAAAAAGAACATGACAATATATAAAAATACTCGACTGAACTCATGTCTGGCTAACGACGTGACTAAACCATTCACTGAAAGTATTCAGAATTCTCCTCAAACCAATTCTGGGTAACATGGGCCTGTAAGCATACATGATCAGAAGATAGTGTGACAAACTTAAAGATCTTTTATGACGAAAGTGCAGATAATTTTTATTTAACCTTATATATATATATATATATATATATATATATATATATATATATATATATATATATATATATATATATATAATATAAAAGGCTCAAACACTAATATTCCATGGTTATAATTTATTACATTGGAATCGTAATCACGATCCAGTTCAACAGACCTTCAAATTCAAGTACACACACACACACACACACACACACACACACACACACACACACACACATATATATATATATGAAGAAATATACTCTTAAGGTTCGCTATATTTATGGGATAAAGTGCTCAATATCAGAGATAGAGCGTGTGTAAATATAAATGTGAACATAGAAGTTAACACTTAGAGGCTGTTTCATGCTAGACGCAATCGATTGCGTCTAGCATGAAACAGCCTGTCGCCTCTAAGTGTTGACTTCAGTGTTCACTTTTATATATATATATATATATATATATATATATAGATAGATATATATATATATATGTGTGTGTGTGAGAGTGTGTGTGTGTGTGTTTGTGTGTATGTATTCCACACAGTGAGGTCTGGGGTATCTCGCAGGACAAGCACAAAGAGCAAGGTCTTGGTAAGTGCCCGAACGAGGCGTAGTCTGTAAGGTTTCAAATGCACATGTCTTCTTAGCACACGCCATATAGTGGATTGAGAGATCGAAAGCTCACGGCTAGATCGATTTGGGCACAGATTCTCGACACTTGTTTTTCCGAAACTGGTGGTCCTCCTGGACTTTTTCCTTTACACAGACACTCACTTTCTTGAAACTGTTTAAACCACTGTCGACTGTTCTTAGGAGAGGGTAGATTAATGCCGAATTGCCTTCGAAAATCACATTGCATCTTAACAACCGTATTTGTTTTCGTGAACTCGAGAACGCAAACGCCTTTTGCTGAGGACTCGCCATTCCGGAGGTAAACAATTCAACGTTGCCGGAGATACGACGGGAGTACAGCGCCCCTGTGGCAGCCATTCAAAACTTCTCTTTCATATGGTCAGTCATTCCATGACGATGCTTGAGAACTGAAGGAATGCGTCATGAAATCAGAGTCTGTCTATATTTCTGAGAAGAGGTATTATGTACAGTATTTACATTAGTCGGACTATTGTCCTCATCTTTGTCGCCATATTTGTCACAACGTTTCGGCCGTTGTATGCTGCTCCGGCCTTCTTCAGGTGGTTGGAATTTCGAACCGAACCCTTTATTTCGATCACTGGGGTAGACTGTTCTAGTTCCACGAGCCATGTTTGATGGATGTCAGTTATCAGTTATCTCCTGCTAATTTTCCCTCTGAAAGTTCTCCTCAAGAACACATGGCACAGTGGATAAAGGCGTTGGTTAGATCCAGTGACAGACCCAAAGAGTGTGAGTTCAATACCCGGTTAAGGCAGTGGAGAACTTTCAGAGGGAAAATTAGCAGGAGATAACTGATAACTGACATCCATCAAACATGGCTCGTGGAACTAGAACAGTCTACCCCAGTGATCGAAATAAAGGGTTCAGTTCGAAATTCCAACCACCTGAAGAAGGCCGGAGCGTACAACGTTGTGACAAATATGGCGACAAAGATGAGGACAATAGTCCGACTAATGTAAATACTGTCATGAAATCAGTTCATTCTTTTTTAATAACCCTGTATATGTGTGTGCGTGTGTGTGTCTGTGTGTGTGTGTCTGTGTCTGTGTCTGTGTGTGTGTGATACGTAAGTCGCTACAAGACTGACTGATTGGATACAAAATTATTTTAGGAAATTTTATAACTAGTCGTCCGTTCGAGGGGTCGTTAAGTGAGTTTGAGTTATTTTTCTATCGAGCCATGCATAGCTTGAATGTGTGATCGCAACTAATGCAAAGACATTCACTGACACCCCCCCACACCGCACGCACCAGACAAAAAAAAAAAAGCCTTAAGAACAAAAAAAAAAACTTCTAAAATCTCCTTCCAGACATTTGTATCAATGTACTTAACTTTTTTTGTCGGCAGACACCTCTTCGGAGCTTATATTTCTAAAATCAGAATCAAAGAGAATATCTCGTTTTCCTTAACATTGATTCTTCAATATGATTAAAAGAAAATGTTTGTCACTTGTAAGATGGAATATAATTACCGACATAAAAATAAAGATTATTTTTCCATTTTCGAAATCGAAGTTGCGAAGACGAGTGATTTTTAAATTATGTTTGCATTTTGAGTTCTTTCAGATGAGATTTACTGAAAACTCAGTGTACATTGAATTTAGACGCCCTCGTAAACCCTACGTCTGTATGCTTTCGAAAACCATCAACTGAAGAATAATTTGCTTAGAGACAAAAGGAATAAAAACATCTTTTTAGTTTACTGTAATTGCAGACGGGAGGGAACTTTAAGCGATAAAAGAAATTACTTACCAGATGTCTAAATGTAAACAGTCTGCACTGATATCGTCAAGGTCACTGAAACAGAAAAAAATGAAGAAGCATTAGAAATATACAAGTCCTATAATGTAAGCGGTGTCGGTTGGTGGTTTGAAAGAGAGATCTAACCAGGTTAGATGAGTTAATGTCGAAATCGTCACCCCCCCACCGCGTCTATAGGTAAAAATTGGTCGGATTTATACTTGGAAATATTATAGCTCCTAACCTTTCAGTCACTTTCCCATTGCCTTTTCTATAAATGCTTTCATTTACATTATTTACATATATTCACATATTTATTGCCACATTCACGATGTTTCGACCGTTGTACGCTCTGGCCTTTTTCAGGATCAGTCTGCATGTCTGAAACGATGTATCGTAACTATTTACACTATTTTTTGGGGAATTTTCGAACTGAACCCTTTACTTCGCCCATCGGGTAGATTGTTCTGTTCCACGTGCCATGCCTCTTCTGTATATCTCAGTTATCTCTCTTTAACTGAACTCTCCAAGTTTTGAGGACACATGGTCCAGTAGATGAAGGCGTTGTTTGGATCCAGTGACTTGACCCAAAGAGTTGAGACTTCAGTACCTGGCTACTACAGTCGTGAACAAAAAACTTGGCCTGATTTATACTTGAGTCTATAAGTAACACTTTGTCGAGTTTATATGTGAGTCTATAGGTAAAATGTGGTCAGGTTTATACTTGAATTTATAGGTCCCATTTATACTTGTGTTTATAGGTCCCATTTATACTTGAGTTTATAGGTCCCATTTATACTTGAGTTTATATGTAAACATTACTACTCTTTATATTTGGATCTATAGTTAAAACCTTGCTGGTTTATTTTTGAGCCTACAGGTAAATCGCGGTTCGGTTTATATTTGAGTCTATAGGCGAACATTGGTCAGGTATATACTTGAATTTATTAGTAAACATTAGATGTATTTATACCTGAATCTAAGCGTTAAAATTAGTCGTTTTTATACTTGGGACTATAGGTAAACATTGATCGTGTTAATACTTGAGACTATAGGTAAAAAGTGATTGTGTTAATACTTGAGACTATAGTTAAATATTGTTAGTGTTAATAATTGAGACAATAGGTAAACATCGATTGTTTTAATACTTGAGACTATAGGTAAACATCGATTGTTTTAATACTTGAGACTATAGGTAAACATTGATTGTATTTATAAGTGACTCTGTAGATGCACATTAATTGAGCTTAGACATGGTTTTAAAGTTAAATATTTGTCGTGTATATACTTGTACAAAGAGAAAACCTTGGTCGGACTTAGTGTCGAATCTTTAGGTAAACATTGATCGTTTTTATACAAAACGCTACAGGTAAGCATTAGTCACGTTTACTCTAGAATTCATGTGAAGATATTGGTCGGTTTTAAACTTGAGTCTGTATGCAACCAGTCGCGCTTGTATCTGCGTCCACAGGCACACATTGTTAGTCTGTACCCGAACTCGCAAGCATCATGCCGGTAAGTTGTTACCCTCGCCGATGGGACAACCGCGCGAGAGCCTGTAAAACTATCTGTTTCATTTAAAGAGGGAATAAAACGTTAAAACAAAATTCGTGTCTTCGGTTTATTACTATATAACAATGAAATAAGCATGTCAGATTACGAATATATGCCAGGCGTAACAGCAAAATTGCCCAAATAGTGTAACAGCAAAATTGCCCAAATAGTGTAACAGCAAAATTGTCCAATTGTTAGATTAAGCTTTGTCCCGTTGCATCTTAGAAATGATTAAAAATATCTTACTGGAATTCTCCTAGGTTTTTTTATAACACTATAGGACACTACTTCGAGCAATAAGAATGTATAATTACTCTCCGAGCTTAACAGAAGAATCGTGATGAAATCGATCATAAACGAAAATGACATGTTCATCATTAAGTAATCATAGCTAAGGATTGGAAATACATGAAATATTGAAATTGAGTTCAACTATATACATATATTGTTCCAGGATCAGTTTCAAACTTATTCAAGATGATATTCACCCTCTCTAACCATCTAACTTTCTGTACTGGAGCAACAAATTTCCTCGCAGGTTTCACGTACGATTTCATTTTCAAGCCTTTTTTCACTGTTCTTTGGACTGTCATAGCTGAAACTTCTCTCTTACGTGCCAAACGCGTTATGGATTGAGTTGGATCTTTACTAATTGATCTAAATTGAAATGAGAACCCATCTTCCTGTTGTGAGTTACTGATCCAGTTTTCCTCTCTACTGTTCCCTCTTTTTTAAACTTATTCAACGTTCTCGTGATGGTTCTTGAATGGAGTTTGAAGAAGGAAGCCAGAGTATGAATGTTGGTACCATTACTGAAGGTCTGAATAATATTTTTCGTCTGACTATTGCTCAGTTAGGGATAAAGTGGGGCTGACACAAAACGATTTTAAACTGTTCTTTTTCTAGCTGAATAACTCAGGGTTTTTCAGCGATTCTTACTGCAAATCGTGTCAAGATGGCTAAACATCTTATCTGAAAACCTGGACAAAGGAAACTTAATTATTTTAGTGTTTTTCAGATAACAAACATTTTGTGGAATGGATAATTATGCTGTTATACGATTTGGACAATTTTGCTGTTCCATCCGGTAATTATTGTATGAGCGCACAGTTGTTATGTCTAGGCTTCTAGACATAACATTTAAATAACGTACGTTATACACGTTTGGGCAATCATGTCTCTTTCTATACATGACTGACTAGGCAGGGATATTTTCTCGCACTAGGTTGCCATTATATTCTGCGAATACTAGTTGCCAACCAAGACTATAGGACTCATTCTTTAGTGCTATTCAACCCATAATTGAGGGGGTAGAGATGAAGTCATACTTTTCTGGATGGCATTTACGCGTAAGTGATTGTAACCAAACCGGATGAAATTAGAACCTGGCTCTCTGATTTCTCTTTCCGAGTCATTATCCTTCACCACCAACATCCTGTCTAAGTTTAAGGATAGGGGAAAAATGAACGCGGATTCTGCTGACAAAATCAGTTATCCTATTTTTTTCCGTATATTTCCAAACTTATATGACAAAGTATGGGTGACCGCTTGGGAGTACCAGGCTTAGATGTGGGGATGGTGTAAAGGAAAATTGGAATTGGAAATTCGAGTGCCGAGTTCCAATTCCAGTCGAGTTCGTTATATTAATTTACGTGCAAATAACTTTAGGAAAGGTATAAATCCACTCCTGTCCTTGGGTTAATTAGCAGGACTTGCATCAGTAAATCACTGTTATCTCAAAAAATTTATTAAAATCTAAAAATATATTCTGGAATAAAATGATCTGAAAAGGGTTGATAAGCCGTAAAAAGCAGATTTCTTCATCAAAATATTTTTTCATGAAACAAAAGCAAAATAGCAAATATCCTAATGCATTTGTATTTATGATTTCATCTGATTTGTTTGTTTAACAGCATATCAACTCCCTATGGGTCATTTCATTCCGAAATCTAATTTTCTTGGTAGCTTTGAAGTAATAAAAATACGATATATGTTATTCTGCTTTCACAATTGAATGCATGGTAGATAATGCTCAGCTTTTGTTCATATATATGTTTGTGTGGACATAATTATTAGAGGCGGTGATATGTGTGTTTTATGTTGTAATTTTGTTGAAGTTATATTTTGGAATACAGTTTGAATAAATTGTAGGATTTTATGTGGATTTATGTCAAGAAAGAGTTTTTCATGTTAGTTTGGTTAATTTTGTTTAGAGGCATATCAACTTTTATGGCTTAGTTAATGTTGAAATCTAAACATTTTGAAAACAATTTTATGGTCTCAACTAAATCTCTCTCTCTCTATAAAGTTGTAGCCTTTGTTTGTTATCAAACTCCTCCTAGCGTTTTGAAGGCAGACACCTCCATAAACATATATATTCTAAAACTTCATTACCCAGGGTACTTGGATAATTATATTTCATTTTGATTAAAGAGGGTCCCCGGGTGGCACAACCCCCCACTCAACATTTGTTTCCCTTTGATATATATTAAATTTAAATTTGAATAAGGGAATGACTCCTGGGGTTCTTGAATAAGTATATCTGAAGGTACAACCCCCCCACTTCAATTTTTTTCCCTTTCCTATCTAAAATATAGAAGGAGAAAGCCAGAAGATGGAGGTCACATCGGCAAGATCAAAATGAAACAATATGGACGTCAAGTTTAGCAAGAAATCACCAATCAGTGGGTAGTGCCTTACAATACGTATTTGTTGCGACAATTGACCTGTCATATCAATGTTGAAATCTGCTTATTAATTCATTCAAGCAAGTATTGCATCAAATACATATCAATGGAATAAGTTTTTTGCATAACCTGCCCCACAGAAATATTTTCCTTTGATTTAAATTAAATTTAAATTTGAACACGGGAATGACTCCTATTAAAAATATCGTAGGAGAAAGTTAGAAGATGGAGGTCACATCGGCAAGATCGTTGTGTAATAGTGAAATGCAACATGTTTCTCCACATATTATAACAATGATTTAAAATCAATTATCATTTTCTCACGGATCAAGGCGCGCGTAATTCGGCTAGTATACTATAAATAGGTATTGTTGGTAAATTTACAGTTGGTATCTTTTTTTTTAATATAAAAATGTATTTTTATGCTTTCATAGTGTTTTGCTTTTGTTTGTGGATTCGCTATTTGCTCATAGCTGGGACCCTAACAGGTGATACCACCCTAGGTCAGTGTGAACCTGGGAACAATGGCAATTTGCAGATCAGATGTAGTTTATCACCATACCCAGGACAACATTCAGTGTTTAAAAACGGCGTAAAATCTATAAATGTATTTAATGAAAAGATTAATTAAAAACATAAAAAATAGCTTCTTCGTATTTTGCGTTTCGACTGAAGTGTTTACAGAGAAAGGTCAGCGCTGATGCGTGTCACGTTTTTTTTGCCACATACGATTAAAAAGAAAAAAAAGAAAAGAAAAAAACACTGACTGAGTTTTCAATTCGTATTTTTTTATACACTACTTACGGCCAAATCAAATTGAACCACCGTACGATCATCTAAGTTAAGCAGTATCAAACCGCAAATACGCTTAGGAAATGTATGAATTCACCTCTTCTCCACACAGCTATGGGTTAATAAGTAAGACATATATCAGTAAATCATTATAATCGGCAAAAAATCCCCAAAAAACTTACAATCTAAAAATATATTCTGGCTTTAAATAAGACGAAAAGGCTGGTAAACCGTAAAAACAAAATCAGTCAAGATGTATTTTTTCTCTTTCTTTTTGTTTAAATGTAGGACTTGTATCAGTAAATCAGTATTATCTTCAAAAAGATTCTTACAATCTAAAAATATTTTCTGGCTCTAAATAACTTGCAAAAGGTTCTAAGCCGTAAAAAAAAAAAATCTGTCAAGAACAGTTTTTTCCCTTTCATTATATTAATATGTAGGACTTGTATCAGTAAATCATTATTATCTCATCAAAATTCTTACTCTTTAAAAATATTTTCTGGCTTTAAATAACCTGAAAATGTTGATAAGCCGTAAAAACAATAAATTAATCGGGCTATCATTCGACATATGTCAACATCAAAATAATAAAAAGAATCGCCAAGCGTCTATTTCTGTGTTAAAAACGTCGTAAAATCGACGAATATATTGAATGAAGATAAAATAAAAGCATAAATCTTCATTTCTTGCTATTTGCCATGTCGAATGAAGTGTTTACATACACAGAAAGGCCAGTGTTGCTACGTTTCAGGCTTTTTAACACGTACAAATAAAAAGGAAAAACAAAAGAAAAAAAAGAAAAAAAACAACATTGATATAAAAGGGTTTTAAATTCGTATTTTCTCGTGTCGTTCGAACGAGAGAAAGCATAGCTCTCAACGGCGCGACCAGCTGAACATTAGTCATGGAAATAGCGATAAGGTAATGATAGTGTTTTTAGGAAAAGAGGCTGTAGGGTAGAAAATATTAGACTATCGATATGGTATGGTGAGTACTTGCTGTAAAGGTCTGAACAGTTGGAACTAAAAAATGGAGCTCATCTGAACATTTGCCATGAAAATTGCGATAGGGTAGAGATAGGCTTGAGACATTGTCTGTAGGAAAAGAGGATTTAGGAAAGAAACATTAAACTCTATGGATGTGGAATGGTGACTCCTAGCTGTATAGTTCTGAACTGGTGGAACTGAAGAATGGATTTCATCTGGACATTTGCCATGGAAATAGCGGTAGGGTAGAGATATGTTTGCAACAATGCGTCTGTAGGAAAAGAGGCCGTAGTGTGGAAAAAATTATATTCTATGAATGTGGAATGGTGAGTCGTAGCTGTAAAGGTCTGAACTGGTGGAACTGAAGAATGGATTTCATCTGGACATTTGCCATGGAAATAGCGGTAGGGTAGAGATATGTTTGCAACAATGCGTCTGTAGGAAAAGAGGCCGTAGCGTGGAAAACATTATATTCTATGAATGTGGAATGGTGAGTCGTAGCTGTAAAGGTCTGAACTGGTGGAACTGAAGAATGGATTTCATCTGGACATTTGCCATGGATATAGCGATAGAGTTTGAGATATGTTTGCAAAACTGTGTCTGTAGGAAAAGAAGCCGTAGGATTGAAAACATTAGACTCTATGGATGTGGAATGGTGGGTCCTAGCTGTAAAGGTCTAAATGTCCATTCCACGAAGTCGTTCCTAGTAGACTGACCACAGATTCTCGATTGGATTTAAATCAGGAGAATTTCCGAGTCAGTCAATAGTACTTTGATTTGCTCACTAGTAAGACTTGCCAGTGTAATCATGCAGCGTTAAAATTTTGGCACGTTTCCTTGGAGTAACGTCCATTGCATACAATAGCCGTAGGATTACTAATCGACAGTCGAGACAATAATGTCTGGAAGGGTTACAAAATCTGGTATAATCACGGATGACGTAATATTTTTCAAGGCCAAACTAATTTCATCATACACCGCGAGAATAGATTCATATTACTGCACACTATATATGAGTTCCATTTGAGGCCAGGAATCGTCTTGATACCCAACAGACGTCCAAATCATGGAGCCTCGACCATTCATAGTAACAGTAGGGTTTGAATGTTGATAATGAAACAATACAAGCTTGTATTATGAGCAATATGGACTAGTAAAATTCTCAACTGATAGAACACGAAATATAACCAGCTCAAAGATTTGCCATGGGAATAGCTATAGAGTGACGATAAGCTAGCAACGTTGCATCTGAAGGGTAAGGGGTTGCAGAATGGAAATACGGATTTAAACATGTATCAATATGCTGTTTTCCTTTCGTCTTTCAACGTTAATGTGATTAAGCTTATCAGACAATATGAAAGGAACTTACTTAAAATAAATAGACAAAACTTGTCTATATTATTTAATGAAACATGCATTAATGAAAAACTGCTGCCTAAATACACACACACACACACATATATATATATATTATATATATAATAAAACACTTTTATCCCGTCAAATCACGAAGCAAAAAAAAAAAAAAAAGAAACAAAAAAAAATCGACAGTGAAGGGTTGATTAATATTAAAATGGCGGAATATTAACCACTTATGCCGCCATGGTTTCCACTGATAAAGTTTCTTTCAGGCGGTAGAGGTTAATTGTATTCCCCAACGACTCTTATTTATTTCTACATTCTCAACGGGAAGCACAAATGTACAAATAATCAAAAGGAGGCTTTTGGAAACACAATTAACCTCTATTGCGTGACGAAACCATATCGATGAAAACCATGGTAGCATAAGTGGTTAATAGTCCTTCATTTTAATATATATATAAATATTTAACTTAATTAGCTATTATATTTCCATCATATTCACTCCGCTCTAACTTTTCAAATGTTGAAAGTATAACTAATTCTAATATCTTTATTCATTTATTATTTATTTATAAATTCTTTACAATATATTATTTATAATTTATAAACTTCCTCCTACTCTAAGATTTCACCAACTCTCTTTCCATTAATCCATTACATCGCTTTATCTATCTATCTATATATATATTTAAAGACATTTATGATATTTTTCACGTTCTTTTTATCGATACAAGTATTTAAGTAAATGCGCTGTTTATAATAAACAGTATTAAATAACATTTACCGGCCTGAATGTCCGAGAAATCTTCATAGAAAATTTTCGTTCTCCGACATTTCTCGGACATTCAGACCGGTAAATGTTATTTAATACTGTTTATTATAAACAGAGCATTTGCTTAAATACTTGTATCTATAAAAAGAACGTTAAACATATCATAAATGTCTTTAAATAAATTGTCGGACTCTGTCCAATTCAATATATATATATATATTTTTTAAAGTTATTTTTAAACTGCTTTTTACTCTTTTAATTTGAAATTCATATTTCATTCTTCATATAATTCCAAATTAATATTCGGGTTTAATTTTATAATCTTTTCCCTTTAAGACATATACCTTCTACCCTACCCTGGTTTGTTTCTTTCGTCTTACGTTTTTTTATTATATATATATATATATATATATATATATATATATATATATATATATATATATATATATATATATATATATATGATAGAAATTGTTAGGAGGATTTGATAATTATAATTAAGTAATTCATCGAGTCTGAAAGAAATCTCAACAGAATGCAGAAAGCACTGGGCGGCCGTTTCGTCCTATATTGGGACTCATCAGCAGTGCGCATCCACTACCGAGAATTGAAACCCTGACAGTTAAGCTATCAAGCAAACGTCATACCAACTGTTCCAACGGGCCTGGGTGACGAAGAGGTAGAAAATCAGACTCAATATAGCGCCGCTCGCTCACATATTCCGTGGTGAAACTCAACTGAAGTTCTCTGTAACCATAGGACTGTGCCCCCTGGAGCCACGACTACTATCACCAAGCCGCTCAAACTGAAGCATTAGAAGCCGGATCAAGCAATGATATACACATGATAGAAATTGTTAGGAGGATTGTTAGAAGGATTTGATAATTATAATTAAGTAATTCATCCAGTGCTCAGTATAGAAGATAATGACAAAGTATTAACCGGATGTCACCGGAAAAGTTGAGGAAATAATGAAAGAATGAAAAAGAAAAAAGAAAAGAAAAAGAAAGGGAGAGGAAGTAAAATCAACAATCAATCAGCGCCATCGAAAGAAAAAGTAAAATAACACCCTCACACCACAACAAAAGTATAAAGAAATCGAGAAATACTAGCAGTTGGACACTGTTCTGATGAGTAGTTGCATCTATGAAACTTTGAAGTAAATATTACTTAAATGAAAAACTTTTTATTAATTCTCTCTCTCCCTCTCTCTTTATATATATATATATATATATATATATATATATATATATATATACACCCTTGTGAAAATTAATTGAAAGAACTGCTTTATTTTCCTTTATTTCACCATACGGTAGGGTTTTAGACACACTGGGGTGACAGTATGTAATCCATTTCTATTTTTTACTCAGATTAGGTCATTTGCAGTGGTGTGCATTTCGTTTCGGAGCGTATGTTGAAATCTGTTTGGCCTTGAAAAATATTGCATCATCCGTGATTGCAAAGATTTTCTTTACGCCCAAACACTATTGTCTAGACTGTCGATTACTTTTCCCACGGCCGTTGTCTGTCAAGGACGTTACTCGAAGAAAGCTTACAAAAATTGTAACACTGCAGGAACGCACTGTCAAGCCTTACCAGTGAGCAAATCAATCAGATTGTCCCGGAAACTCGCCTGATTCAAATCCAATCGAGAATCTGTCGTCAATCTGCAAGGAACAGCTTCGTGGAATGGACATACAAAGTACTAACATGTGCACTGGATCATGTTTCATTGGAAAAATACGAAAAATGTAAATAATAACGGAATTATTCGTTTTGTTTCAATTCATTTGCACAAGAGTGGAGATTAGACCAAAAATGGAACACAGCCGACATATTCGAACTGGTGCTGCTTAACTGTGTGTTTGTATGTGTATATATATATATATATATATATATATATATATATATATATATATATATATATATATATGTACATATATATATATATATATATATATATATATATATATATATATATATATATATGTAAGCAAATGTGTGGATGTAGATCCGACGGTATGATGAAAATGTGGAAAAGACAAAGCAAAATCCGAATATGTAAGTTTACTGTTTTTATTTTGTTTTTGTTATTTTGTCGACTTAAATCTAATATAAATATGTCTCTATTAACTATGTCCTGAAGAAGGTCTATTTGACCGAAACGTCTGACGTCGACAGAATAACAAAAACAAAAACAAAATAAAAACAGTAAACTCACATATTCGGATTTTGCTTTGTCTTTTCCACATTTTCATATATATATATATATATATATTTATATATATATATATATATATATATATATATATATATATATATATATATATATATATATATATATATATATGATAAACCCTGTATATTATCGGAGTTAGCTCCTCCTCAGTTCCTTAATCCTTCAACAGGGGTCTCTCTCCCCTGGCTATAAATACTGGCTGACCCTTCACCTCGATCTCTCTTTTCCACTTAGGCCTTGGGCCGCCACCTCGCGTGGAGGTGAGGTAAATCTCTCTTTTCAACTAACACCAATATGCGACCTCTCACAGATACAGCGTTTCCCAAATTCTGGGAACGCGCTATGAACAATACACGTACGTACGAACACTTACAACACACACACATAATTTCTTCATACAAACTCTATGTAACAGTCCATGTTTTTGTAACTTGTTATTAATATATATATTTGTTTACATATATATATCGGTCTTGTTTGTTTTCTTTGTATTCTTTGGACTTAATTAAAGTCCAAAATTCTCATGTATCTGGACCGGCTAGCAGGAAATTTTAACCCACGTGTGTTCTTCACATGTTCACCCCACGGTCCACTACAATATAATGCGATGACGATAAACAATTTCTATTAAAACTTTATTACGTGTTATTGTTTAATCTCTTAAATGTACGAGCGAGCCTCTTTGTCTGCTTTTTCTTTTTCCATGGTAATTTCTACTTTTCTTCACTCTCATTCTCCGAATCGCCTTTCTCTCTCTCTCTCTCTCTCTTTCTCTCTGGTCGTTCCTCTTTTCTCTGTACTCATTAACCTGTTCTCTTTCGTGAAAACAAAAATACATACGACCGATTAATTATCATCAATTACAAGTACAGACGTTATTAAAAGAGTTAATTAAAATATCGAAATATGAACTTCTTTGTCATTGATTTCAATCATAACTACTTAATGAATAAATCCTCGGTCGAGATTATCGATTTTGAATCATTGACATATATGTTTAAAGATTTTAAAACCAAACGCTATACTTTTAAAAATATATCTTTGAAGCGTTTTGTCAATGCACACGCACGTGGGGATGGTGTAAGCGTTATCTGCGCGGAAAGTGAAATCTGTGAAATTGGTTCAAATCTCTGCTGAGGCTGTGGCCTTCACATCCCTCTAATGTCATTTGGAAAAACATAAACCCTTCTGTTTCGCCAAATTCAGCTATGGCTTAAATAACAGGACAGACTGGAATCTCGAATCTTAAATGGCAGTCTAGAAAAAGGCTATTCTGAATTTAAAACACAAGAAACGGCATTCTCTTTCAAGAACAGTTATAAAATGTTTTGAAAAAAAAAGGAATCTATGAACGCTATGACGCTATACCATATCTATCTATCTATTTATCTATCTATCTATCTATCTATCTATCTATCTATCTATCTGTCTATCTATCTATCAGGTTCTTGATGATCATGGCTCTCCACAACTTTCTATAACTTGCAGCTCTTAGTAACGTTTGTCTTTGTATCATCCCAGTTCCAAGATCAATCCACATAGGATCATCGCTTCTTAACTCTGTCACTTTTCCCTTCGATATGCCATGTGAGTGTCAAATTCTCCAAGCCATCTTTCCTCGTTATGGGCTTCAGCTATTTCAATTCTCTCTTTCTGATTCTAAGTGTCCTCTTCGTTTCCCTTTTCCGTAAGACTTCGTTGTTCATGTGGTCTGTCCACGATATTCTCAGCATCCTTCTGTAGAACCACATTTCTGTTGCCGCCAGTTTTCTCTTCATCTATGAGAAAATCGTCAAGCATGCAGTGCCATAAGAGACGATTGATACCACATAATGAAAGCATACTGCCAAAATATACGCATATATATATATATATATATATATATATATATATATATATATATATATATATATATATATACACTCATCCACAGACAGACTGTTTCACTGTATCACATTTCCACAGTGTGGCTGTTGATACACCCTATATATATATATATATACAGGGGTTGGACAAAATAATTGGAACAGGTGTAAATTTTACTCCTATATTTCAAAGACCTATTATATTAAGAACTTTAACTAAAACTTCATAATTGCAGGTTATATCTTTTGTAAATATGTTTATTTATCTAATTTACTGTCTTTGTCTTATTTATTTTTTAGAATTTAGTAAAATGTAAGCTAAATGTGTGACCTTTCCAAGTTCAAAAAAGGGCAAATAGTTGGAGCTCGCATGGCAGGAACCTCGATCACTAAGGTTGCAGAACTGTTTGGTTTTTCAAGAGCTACCATATCAAGAACTATGATGCAATTTGAGAAACAGGGCAAAACCTCTAGCAACAGTAGCAATTCAGGCTGGACTTGCAAACTTACTGACAGGGACCGATGTGCATTGAAACACAATGTGGCAAAAAATCATCGGACTGCTGCGACCAAATTGACTGCTGAGTTGGATAATCATCTGAATAGTCCAGTTTCTACTAAAACTGTTCGTTGTGAGCTCCATAAAGCTGCATATCATGGAAGAGCCACTGTAAGGAAACCTCTTCTCTCTACTCACCACATTCAGAAGAGGTTGAAGTGATCTCTGCAGCAAGTCATATTCTCAGACGAGTCCAGTTTTTCTCTTTTCCCAACTTCAAGGCGAGTTTATGTGTGGAGCCAGTCCAAAGAAGCTTTCAACCCTGACTGCCTTCTTCCAACATTGAAGCATGGCGGTGGATTAGTGATAGTTTAAGCCGCCATATCAGAGAAATGTCTTGGTCCAATAGTTGCCCTGCATGGTAGAATCAACAGCAAAGATTACCTGAACATTTTGGGAGATCATGTTCATCCAATGGCCCACACTTTATCCCCTGATAGTGACTGCATCTTCCAAGACGATAATGCTCCAATACATACCGCTTGAGTGGTTAAGAATTGGTATGAAGAGCATGAAAGTGAACTAGAACACATGCAGTGGCCACCCCAATCTCCAGATACCAATATTATTGAACATTTGTGGTGCATTTTGGAACGACAAATTAGGAGTCACTTTCCTCCACCGTCGTGTCTTAAAGAGCTAGAGTAGGTGTTAATGGAAGAATGGCTGAAGATTCCTCTGGATGAAGTCAGGAAGCTGTATGATTCCTAGACGTATTAAAGCTGTAAGTGAGGCTAAAGGAGGACCAACTCCATATTGACTAAATTTTCTTTGAATTTAACAAGTGTTTCAATTATTTTGTCCGACCCCTGTATATATATATATATATATATATATATATATATATTTGTCATCCACAGAAAAACTTTCGCTGTTTCACAGCTCATCAGTGTGGCTAGAAGTCCGGTTGCCTCTAGCTAGGATCGAAACCCGACTGAATTTGCGTCAGTCGGAACTTCTCTCACTAAGCCGTCGGCGCACGGCAGGGATGAAGGTAAATTTTAGAGTGTTTATTTTTAGATTTAGATAAACACACACACACACACACACACACACATACACACACACACACACACACACACACATATATATATATATATATATATATATATATATATATATATATATATATATATATATATGGTGTATCAAAAATACTTTTACAAACTTTGTAGGCGGGTTGCTCAAACCAAAACAAGGAAAAAGTCCACATAGACATATGTCCACAAATCCTTCGTTTTTGAGTTGTTAAGTTTAAATAAATTTTACAGTAGATGTCTCTTTGTTGCAATGTAGACTATGTTACGTTTGTCGTCGTGTACATTTGTGACTACTCTGTTTTCAACGTTTAACGTTTATAATAGTGAGCCAAGTGTTCCGTTTACCAGTGGCGGGCAGATATGATTTTTACATACGACCGCGTGAATGGTAATGAACGCGAGGCTACACGGCTTTATCATATTGCATTTCGAGACCGAAGGCAACCGAGTCATCCACCTTTTCCCGCTGTTTATCGCCGCGGTGGTGAGACAGGATCCGTGGCACCACAAACTATAAATCGTGGAAGACCGATTTTAAAAGCGTCCACCGTAAACTTTGAACTTAATAACTAACAAACGAAGGATTTTCAGACATATGTTTCTATAGACTTTTGTCCTTGTTTTGGGGTGAGGAACGTGCCCCCAAAGTTTCTAAAAATATTTTTGATACACCCTGTATACTGTGTCCCCTCAGAATCGACATCAGAACAATTACCATGAAAGCATTTCTAAAAAAAGACAAAGGGAAGCTACATTATGGCGATGAGAAATTAACTGAATTCGAGATGCCAGATCAGGGCCAGTAACATTGCAGATTCTTCTTTGGATTTTATCAAGAAATTCTAAATATATAATAGGAATATGTATTTTAATAAATAAAAACAATAAATATATACTACAGAGTATCCCCAGAGAACTGACATAATTTAAAATGTGAATATCTGAGTAACTGCATGTCTCAGGCGAACGAAATTAAATAGGCTTCTTGTTGAACGATAAAAGATTTATTTATTAAAATTCGAACTAGAGATTCAAAGGGTTCTAGATTTTATGACCGATTTCACAAATGTTTAATTTCCACACCACCTGTGACACGACACACGTTAATCGGTAGTCCAACTCCTATCAAACACGCTGTAGCATGTCTTGCGTAACATTCTCCAGCGCCTCAGTGATTCTCTGCTTAAGTTCCACTCGGCTTGTAGAAAGAGGGGGATATAGACATGTCCTTTCACATAAGCCCATAGAAAAAATCACAAGGTATCAAGTCAGGTTAACGTGGTGGTCATTTCAACATCACATTGTCATTATAACTGGCACGTTCGATCGATCTTTCTGGTATATTTTCACTGAGATAAATCCCCTCGGTCAAGTTAGATTTATGACATTTTGAGGTCCTGCTTGAGTTATTGTCAGAGGTTTTATTTTCTTAAAGTGAAATTAATAGCAACCTGTTTAAATTTACTTATAGTCATTTCACCC
The DNA here is from genome assembly GCA_964036315.1 of Acanthosepion esculentum. Classification (NCBI taxonomy): domain Eukaryota; kingdom Metazoa; phylum Mollusca; class Cephalopoda; order Sepiida; family Sepiidae; genus Acanthosepion; species Acanthosepion esculentum. The sequence goes on along the minus strand of OZ038508.1, from coordinate 81,719,916 downwards.
CAAGCAAGACATTAAAGCCACTAAGACACAAGAAATTGCTAAGTCTTAGTCCTGGGTATGACGATAAACTACACCCGGCAGCAAGGCCTCTGATCGGGAGATTGGAGGTTTTCAGGGGCGTGGAACCACTTCTTAATTGCTGTTGTTTCCCCGTCCACCTTGAGTGGTAGCACCTGTTAGGGGGAGTCCCAGCTATAAGGAAATAGTGAAGCTCTAAACAAAAAAAGATATTATTAAAGAATAAAGATACATTTGGAGTCTGTCTATATTTCTGAGATGAGGTATTATGTACAGTATTTACATTAGTCGGACTATTGTCCTCATCTTGGTCGCCATATTTGTCACAACGTTTCGGCCATTGTACGCTCCGGCCTTCTTCGGGTGGTTGGAATTTCGAACTGAACCCTTTATTTCGATCACTGGGGTAGACTGTTCTAGTTCCACGTGCCATGCTTGATGGATGTCAGTTATCAGTTATCTCCTGATAATTTTCCCTCTGAAAGTTTTCCAATGGCTTAACCGGGTATTGAACTCACACTCTTTGGGTCTGTCATTGGATCTAACCAACGCCTTTATCCACTAGCCATGTGTCCTTGAGGACATCTGGGTATGAATTTCTGGGTATTATAAACCTAATGTTTTCAGCAACCATTTTTTAACAAGTGCTCATATTGCAATTTTTGCTGTTATCATTACATGTTTTTACCAGAGCTCATATTGCAACTTTGTTATCATTGCTTTTCTCTGGCACTCCTTATTACCGGCTCCCATATTGTATTTATTTCTATGCTTGGTCGACTCAGGAGATTTTTGTGGCCTAGCATATGTGCTGATTCCTTAAGTTTACGAATTTTTGCAATGGTGTTCCCTGTCTATGATCTCAACATGATCCCACAGGGGACGGTGATCTCCCTTCTCTCTCCATATGTGGTCAGCACATATGCTAGGCCACAAAAATCTCCGACTAATGTAAATACTGTACAAAGATACATTTCTATAGTAAAAGTAACAGCAATTCATTTTTGAATGAAAAAAAAACTACCAACAATACCGACTTATAGTAAAATGACCAATAATATTATGTCATAGTAGAATTATATGCAATGCACTTTATCTGTAGCTGAAGTATATAATTACGTTAAAAAATATCTACTTGAAGCCATCAAATTTTGTTTAAAATATTTAAATTTCGGCATTAAATAGCCCATAGAGGTGTTGATATGCCGCTAAACGAAATCAACCAACCAACCAGCCAACTAACTCGAAAGAACTTTTATGACATTAATCCATATTAACAATTTCTACATATTTCCTACAATTTATTAAATCAAATTGTAAAATATGACTTCGAAAAAACTAGACCATAAAACACACACATCACCGCCTCTAGTAATGATGTCCACACAAACAAGTATATGTATAAAAACTAACTATAATCTACCATGTATTCAATTGTGAAATCAGAATAACATCTATTTTTATTACTTCAAAGCTCTCAAGAAAAATTAAATTTCGGCATTAAATGACCCTTAAGATGATATGCCGTTAAACAAACGATCCAAATCAAATTACTATGTGTGAAAGAATATGAGAAAAAGAATAAACATTGTAAAGGAGAGGGAACAGTAAAAGGGCGGGAATTAAAAAAGACAGACGATAACGATTGACATTGCATTTAAATTCCCCACAAGAAAGGCAATAAAACCCCTAAGACGCAGAGGGGGGTTACTGGGTGTTAGAGAATCTGAGAAAAACCACTTTTAAGAAGAGAGGACAATAAAAGGACAAGAATTAAGAAGACAGAAGATAACGATTGACATTGCATTGAAATTTTTGAAGATCAAAGGCAATAAAGCCACTAGGACGCAACGGATTACTGAGTGTTAGAGAATATGAAAAAAGCTACTATTAAGGAGAGAGAACAATAAAAGAACAAGAATCAAGAAGACAGAAGATAATGATTGATATTGCATTTACATTTTTCAAGATCAAAGTTGAATGGAAATCAAGAGGTTGGAAGATAGTTCCATAAGCGAGAGAAGAAACTGTTAGCATAGAACTTACATCTAGCCATTTCAACTGTAAAATGATGAGCCCTTGCCACCAATCTTGTAGTGTACTTAAATTCATAAAGAGTCCAGAGACCATAGAGGAAAGTAATATTTATTTTGAATAATACAAAAATACAAGGCCAAAAGATGTGATGGGGAAGGCTGGTCTTTTTCTGTCTTATAATTAAATAATAAGGAGAAAATGGTGGTTGTCGTGGATTTTACCACAACATGCCACTACATTAGTGAAAGTCTTAAGATTTTCCTAGCGATAGCGTCTTTAATTTTCGAAGACATTTTTGAACTGATAACCATTTTCTAAGAATCCATCTTTTGTTTTCCTTTTTTTAATCATTTTATGCCCAGCAAGGGGTTATCGAGTGTGAGAGAATATGAAGAGGAAAAAGAAAACATTATTAAGAAGAGATAACATTAAAAGAACAGAAATTAAAAAGACAGAAGAGAATGATCGACATTGCATTTAAATGTTTGAAGATCAAAGTTGAATGAAAAGCAAGAAACTGGAATAGATTTCCACAATCGATAAGTTCCCTAGAAGGAATTGTTAGCAAAGAACTTACGGTTCTATCTAGCGATTTCAACTGTAAAAAGGATGAGACCTTGCCTACTTACTTCCTGTCTTCTTAATCCGTGTTCTTTTATTGTTCTCTCTCCTTAATGATTATTTCACACTCTGCGTCCTAGAGGCTTTATTGCCTTGCTTAGAGTGAAATGATTTTAAAATAGATATTACCAGTTAGTTTTAAGTAATAGAGAAAATCCTATTGCATATAAAATGACGCTTGTCGTCTGAAAATGAAAAGAATTTTCAAATGAAAAGATAAACTTCCAACGCTTAGAATATACAAAAAATTATTAGCCCAGACTACAATATAATGTCTTAAGAAATTATTAAGGACAACAAAAGAACAGCAGTTAAGGAAACCGAACATGAATTTAAATTTTCGAAGATCAACTGTGATTGGAAGAGAATTCTACAAGCCGGAAGTACGAGAGAAGAAACTGGTAGCATGGAACTTATGGTTCCATCAAATCATTTCAAATGTAAAATGATTAGTCCTTAGGTGACAATCTGGTACTGCACTTGAATTTAGTTAACGAATTATTATTTTATAGGATCTTTTATTTACTAATGAGATTTGCCCGGGCCGATATCTTTTTTTGCCTTTTTTGTTGTTGCCTTGACACTGAAGTTACATCATTTTTGTTTTAATATTATTTTCATTCTAAATACATAAATGCACAAGGCGTCTGAGATTTTAGTATTAGACAAAAAGAAAATCCCAATTTAATTCTAGAATAATTATTTTTTAACGATACACATCAAATCCTATTGTGTTTTCGGATCTTCATTCAATGGCACATCATAAGACAGGATTCACGGCCGAAAGTAATTCAGTACAATTTTGTCATTGATTAGTACAAATAAATTGGTTCTTTTTCCATTGCTAAAATGTTCGGGCCAACTGGGTTAACAGGTATTGTTATATTTAAAATTATCTTGGTTCAGACACCGGTGAATCCGAAATCTTCTGGGTAATATATCAATGTTGTTTTCTTAGCAAATGAGGTATACTTGCGACAGAGACTCCAAGACATCTTTGCGGCCAAGACACCTGCTTCTTTGCCACCAGGGCATTGCACAGCTGCAGACACGTTGACAAAAGTATCTGGAAGCCCATTGAGAACTAACGGTATGTCAAATTTGGTGTATACCTTTCTTGTCTAATAAATAATAAAAAAAAACGGCAAGGGATTTTTTTGGTTATCTTGTACTATAACCATTATTTTTAGTGGGTACATGTGTTTGACGTTAACTGTGTACGCGTGTTTGAGTTTAATTGAGTACACGTGTTTGCGTTAATTGGCCTCCGATCCAAAGCTAAAGGGGCCTCTGGTCCAGCGTAGAAAACAGTGATGATAATTTTGAAGAAATAACTTTGAATTCTTCAATTCACTCGATGGAACTTCGAAACCTCACTTTAAATTTGATTTATGCTATAAGTCCAATTCCGAAGACCCCCCCCCCCGACTTAGTCCGAAATTTCGATTCAGGCCCAAAATCGAGTTCTTCAAAACACAAACTCCGTGGAACTTCGAAACCTCACTTTAAATTTGATTTATGCTATAAGTCCAATTCCGAAGACCCCCACCGCCCGACGTAGGCCGAAATTTCGATTCAGGCCAAAAATCGAGTTCTTCAAAGCACAAACTCCGTGGAACTTCGAAACCTCACTTTAAATTTGATTTATGCTATAAGTCCAATTCCGAAGACCCCCACCGCCCGACGTAGGCCGAAATTTCGATTCAGGCCAAAAATCGAGTTCTTCAAATCACAAACTCCGTGGAACTTCGAAACCTCACTTTAAATTTGATTTATGCTATAAGTCCAATTCCGAAGACCCCCACCGCCCGACGTAGGCCGAAATTTCGATTCAGGCCAAAAATCGAGTTCTTCTAAGCACAAACTCCGTGGAACTTCGAAACCTCACTTTAAATTTGATTTATGCTATAAGTCCAATTCCGAAGACCCCCACCGCCCGACGTAGGCCGAAATTTCGATTCAGGCCAAAAATCGAGTTCTTCAAATCACAAACTACGTGGAACTTCGAAACCTCACTTTAAATTTGATTTATGCTATAAGTCCAATTCCGAAGACCCCCACCGCCCGACGTAGGCCGAAATTTCGATTCAGGCCAAAAATCGAGCTCTTCAAATCACAAACTCCGTGGAACTTCGAAACCTCACGTCACGAAACTTCTCACTTTAACTCTGATTACTTAGCATCTTGAATAAAATAAATTGTTTTCCGTAATTCATTTTTGGAGTTTCAGAGATATTTTAAATTTAAAACGAAAAAGAAAAGTTGTTTTGTAACTTTAAACTCAATCTAAATGAAAAACCTTGAAAATGACTATTATTTAAGTTATTTTAAAATTGGAATATTTAACTGTTACCTACTCATCGGCACACAAATGCCAATGTTGGATGTTCAAGCACAAGATGAAGGGCAGATTTTAAATCTCAGGATCATCGTGATTCCAAAAAGATATAAAATGTTTATGTAGAGCAAGTGTAGCTGGAGTTAGACGGGTTTCAGGCACACGGACTTCAGAAAGAATAAAGAAGCCAGGCAATAAAGCACAATCTAATTAATCAGACACACCAGTCACCAAGAAGTGTGTCCAATGTAACCAGATACAGACTGAAACATTAAAAAATAAACTGCAGATCTTTTATGGGACAAAAGATCATAATCCTTGCTCATGGATGTCAACAAGTAACAAAATTAATATTTTTTTAGTCATTTCACCCCAAGCAAGGCTGGAATGTCACTAGTACGCATGGGGTTATAGGGAGTGAAAGTGAGAGAAAAGACTGAGTATAGGGAGGATTGAGGAAAGGACAAAAGATGAACGGGATTCAAGAAGACAGATGATGGCGATTGATGTTGCATTTCAATTTTGTTAATCATTTCACCCCAGACAAGCCTCGATGCCATTAGTATGCAGGGGGTTACAGGGAGTGAAAGTGAGAGAAAAGACTGAGTATAGGGAGGATTGAGGAAAGGACAAAAGATGAACGGGATTCAAGAAGACAGATGATGGCGATTGATGTTGCATTTCAATTTTGTTAATCATTTCACCCCAGACAAGCCTCGATGCCATTAGTATGCAGGGGGTTACAGGGAGAGAAAGTGAGAGAAAAGACTGAGTATAGGGAGGATTGAGGAAAGGACAAAAGATGAACGGGATTCAAGAAGACAGATGATGGCGATTGATGTTGCATTTCAATTTTGTTAATCATTTCACCCCAGACAAGCCTCGATGCCATTAGTATGCAGGGGGTTACAGGGAGAGAAAGTGAGAGAAAAGACTGAGTATAGGGAGGATTGAGGAAAGGACAAAAGATGAACGGGATTCAAGAAGACAGATGATGGCGATTGATGTTGCATTTCAATTTTGTTAATCATTTCACCCCAGACAAGCCTCGATGCCATTAGTATGCAGGGGGTTACAGGGAGAGAAAGTGAGAGAAAAGACTGAGTATAGGGAGGATTGAGGAAAGGACAAAAGATGAACGGGATTCAAGAAGACAGATGATGGCGATTGATGTTGCATTTCAATTTTGTTAATCATTTCACCCCAGACAAGCCTCGATGCCATTAGTATGCAGGGGGTTACAGGGAGAGAAAGTGAGAGAAAAGACTGAGTATAGGGAGGATTGAGGAAAGGACAAAAGATGAACGGGATTCAAGAAGACAGATGATGGCGATTGATGTTGCATTTCAATTTTGTTAATCATTTCACCCCAATGCCTCTACGACGCAGAGAATCAAAGGCAGTGAAATTGAGAGAAAAGATGAATATATGCCTAGCGTATGTGTAGTCACATCAGCTTAAACACGCCCAGTCAGATTATCTCTTAATAAAACCTTTTACACATTGTCAAACATTTTTCCTAAAAATGTTCTTCATATGTAAAAATTTATATATGTTTATCCCATATAAATATGTCTTTATTTCGTATGGACGTTTTGTGCAAAATCCTATTGAAGGTATTGGGAAACTTACGTCTTCTCAGACTAAGGAGTGAAAATGGCTTCAAGCAAATAATTCCTCCAGGTTTTAAAGAAGATAGTCCTTACTTAGAACTTATAGACTGGCACTGCACAATCAGAAACAAAGTGCCTTACCAAACAACAAAATCTACACCACTTGAAACTTCCAACAGCAGTAACAATTAAAATGAATCGCACGTGTAACTAGAAGAAAAAAATAACGAAATATTTCCACGCGCGCACACACACACACACAAAAAAACACTCTCAGGTCAATAGCCGAGATGGTTCTTGAGTTTGGGAATATAGTAATTGTGAATTCAATCCCTGGGTTGGGCAATGTGAACCTGGACTCTGGAAACTGTGCCAGCAATAACTGGGCAGTACTAAAAATAACTAGATGAGGTATCACACTAATTGGTCAGCTGATTGAGAAAAATCTACCAATGTTTTTGGTTGGCGGCTTGTGCAATAAGCATATTTTCTTTTGATATCCTGTGTCAGAATGGAAGCTGTCATGTTAATACCCTCGATACGCCTGAAAGAGGAACGTTAAAATCTAGCGCATGCCACGTAACGTTACGTTAGGCCGGCTTCCATTTTTGGCCTGCTTAATACGTTTCTCAAATACGTGGTGTACTATGCAATATTTGCTTGTAAATGGATGCTGTCACCATTCGAGAAATAATTTTGTGCGTGGATTCCTCTAATTAAAATCGTTTTGTCGGCTGCGTTTGGAATGCTAACATAATTACGGGAAATGAACTGTATTTTATCCAGGTACAAAAAAAAAAAGAAAAAAAAAGAAAAATGAAAAAAGTTTGGTAATTAAAATATTGCTACCAGTATGACGGAAATCGCCCACGCAATTTAAAAAAAAAAGAAAAAAAAAGAAAGCAAGCTAAAACTTTTTTTTCACAAGGTGTTCACAGTGGCAAAGTCATGCATCTGCGAATCGTGATAGAAAAAAGCCAGATTCAAGAACGGCGACTCACTTGAGCAGACATGTTACGCATAAGTAGCGACTCAAAGGGAATAAGTCTCCAACTCTATACGTGAAGAGATCACAAGTGGAAGCTACCAGTTGGCCCACATTGCAACCGTAGTTGAAACAAGGTCGAGGCATAAAGTGAGTCTGACGGTTATACCTTCCAAAAATTCCCAGGCCCTTCCGGCATTTCTTCTTTTGGGGACGCCTCCGGCACAGGGCAATAAACATCTCCCGCTTCTAAGGGCGATATACTGTCTGTGGGGCAAACCCTCTGGAGCTTGGGCTAATGTTCAATGAATACCAATCCCAGACAAAGGTTAGGATTAGTTTAAGAGATAACTAGTATCATGGAGGAATCGTTCCTGTTATGTGTTGACTTCGTCATTACATAATTAAAAATGTGCGCATGCGCGATTATGTGCGCATGCGCTGATATGTGCGCATTTACAGTATTTTTTTCTTTACAGTTTTGTGTTTTCTATTTTCCCTGTTAACGGTTAGGTTATTTTTGAGCGATCTTAAATTTAAGCTTTTGAAAATCTGACGATATTTTTTTTATTTTATATATGCTTATAAATACATGTTAAAAAACAAAATCCTTTTACATGCCTTGATAAGGTCCATCAGACGAGGAAAAGGGTTGGTAACGAAAATTTTTCCTTAATGTCTTTATTACTCCCCACTATATATATATATATATATATATATATATATATATATATATATATATATATATATATATATTCAATACCATGAACCAGAAGTGTTGAAAGAAAATGGCTATTTTGGTAGTGATTTTATAACATGTTTATGTTATAATTTTCGAATAAATTATATTTGCTCTACTCTGTATTGAGCACTCTTATAAGAATAGTACTTTTGGTTATTGGAATTTATTCCGTATGCACCAATCCTATACTTGGATATATATATATATATATCCAAGTATATATATATATATATATATATATATATATATATATATATATATATATATACACAGACTTTATTTTAGGATATTACATCACAAACATAAAAACGCTACACCTACACACATATATTTTTTATATGCGTAGTACTTATTGTAAAGTGCTCAATATCTTTAATAGAGCTAACGTATTCAGTCGTATGGATATGAGTTTGGGACCTTGGTTTCACGCTTTTGCGATCGTCAGTTTGTTTGATGATCGCAAAAGCGTGAAACCCAAGGTCACAAATTATTATATATATATATGACATATTAGGAGGATTTGATAAATATAATTAAGTGATTCATCGAGTCTGAAACCTCAACAGAATGCAGAAAGCACTGGACGGCCGTTTCGTCCTATTTTTGGGACTCATCAGCAGTGCGCATCCACTACCGAGAATTGAAACCCTGACAGTTTGTCATGCGAACACCCTACCAACTGTTCTATGGGCCTCGGTGACGAAGAGGTCGCAAATCACACTCAATATAGCGCCGCTCGCTCACAAATTCCGTGGTGGCACCCAACTGAGATTCTCTCTAACCATAAGACTGTGCCCTTGGGAGCCACGACTACTATCACCAAGCCGCGCCAACTGGAGCATTAGAAGCCGGTTCAAGCAATGATATATAAATGACATATTAGGAGGATTTGATAAATATAATTAAGTGATTCATTGAGTCTGAAACCTCAACAGAATGGAGAAATATATATATATATATATATATATATATATATATATATATATATATATATATATATATACATATGAGACTCTCCCGTCGATTTCGATGTATGAGGATCCGATAACCTCATTCAGTTTTTTATGCTCGTATCGTATGTAACACTTCAGTCCCACCTGCATATAAGTCCACATATTGTGCAACTGAGAGGATCTCGAGACAGAGCAACAGGAATATTTGCTGACGCTGTTTTTCGTCTCTTAGCCGCGGTCAATACAATTGATTTCGATACCACACTGGCGCAGTTATTTCTATCCAGGGTAACTCGCTCGAAGATAGTATGAGGCACATTGACAAATGAGAGGTTACTCTTTAGTTTTTCTTTATACCTGAGCCATGGCCGTTCAGCAGTTCTTTGTCCATTGTCAAGCTAGCTATACATGAGGAACTTAGATTTTCTGTCGTCATCCTTACAACATGATCAGCCCAGCGAAGTTGTGAATGCTTCAGGAAAGCCTCAATTCCACCAATGTTGCATGTTGGCAGAATAACAGCATTGATAATATATATAATACCATTGATTATTATCAATGCTATTATATATATTATCAATATATTATCAATCAGTCTCCGATGAATAAATTTTCGTTTAAATTTCGCAAAAATGAAAATAACAGACATCTCATTTTAATAGATATATTTACCAAAATTGCACAAAAATATCTTGAAATTCTAAAGAGTAAATGTATTTCAATAAAATCGCTATTGGCTTCAACCGCGGCCTCCAGATGACTTCGGAATCTCCTGCAACTCTTCTGGACGGTCTTCTTGTTTAAGTTGGTGAATTCTGCCATAATCCTTGCCTTCAATTCATCTTTGGTGTGGCAAGAAGTTTTGTTGGTCTCTTGCTCAACTGCGCCCGACATATAATAATCAAAGGGGAGTTTCAGTCTGGGGAGTTAGGTGGTCAGATGTCAGGGCTAATATAGTCGCAAGAATTATCTGAAAGCCATGACTGGGTTCTACTGCTTGCATGGCATGGTGTAGATTCATTTTCCCAGACATAGAATCTTGTATCAATCACCCTCTGGACCCAGGGAAGCACTACCTCCTCAAGGCACTTGCTGTAGGCCTCCATGTTGAGTCTTAGCCGTCAACAACAAATTCGGATATTCTATTCTTATCAGAACGTTCAGTGTGAGTTTTCCGGGCTACTGTATCTTCTTAATCACCATTAAACTCATCTGACTCATTCTGAATTCTCTGTACTGTCCTCGGATTGACACCCAAACACACTGAAATATTCGTATTGGAACTTCAGGCGCAAATGCCGAGCAGTACAGCATACCGTTTCCAAATTTCTGGCGGAGTGAATTACGTCATGGTGCTCTTTTTCACGCAAACGGTGCCCAACTGACTCTACTATTTTTTGCAGGCGATCAAATAAAAACAAACAACACGCATGCGTGAAATTAAAAATATAAAATGACGTCAATTTACCCATCATATCATATATATATATATATATATATATATATATATATATATATATATATATATATATATATAGTTGGATTGATGTGAGTTTGAAAAACTCACATCAATCCAACTATATATATTACCTCTATCACTGATATTTATTGAGCGATTTCCAATAAGTACCGCGCATATAATATATAAATAATATATATATAAATTACATATATATTTATATACATACAAATTTACACACACACAAACAAACACACACACATACATACATACATATATATATATATATATTTTATAACAGCCATTTTGTTTCAACACTTCTGGTTCTACATTCAACACCATCACTTGATAAGACACCAGAAGCGTTGAAACAAAATGGCTATTTTTGTAGTGATTTTATAACATATTTAAGTTATTATTTTCGAATAAATAATTATATTTGCTCTACTCTGTATTGAGCACTCTTTTGAGAATAATATTTTTTGGTTATTGGAATTCATTCCGTATATACCACTCCTATACTAGTATATATATATATATATATGCTCTATCAATATTAAGATTGCTACACATTTACAGTCATAAAAAATACGTAGATGCATTGTGCATTAAATCAAGAAAAAATTTACTTACAATCTGAATCGTTCATTCCAGACGGGATCCAGGGTATTTTTCTTGACGGTCGTTGTTCGTATGAGTTTGGCTGGTAAAAGGTCTCTCACTGCTTGCAGTCTGTCTTTTTTCTTGTGCAGGCTACTGGTTGAGAACTTCTTCAACCCCTTTTTGTCACGGTACTTTGGCGAGTCGTCGTCCGAGTAGGTGGTTGCCTCACCTGATTGGTACTCTACAGGCCGGCTTGGCATAATCCCCAACATGCAGAAGGGGTCACTGTAACCTGAAGTCAAACACAAACAATCAGTTATCAGATGAACAAAAAACAATACTTGTGTTTTGCGTTTTGGATCTGAATATATATTGTTGATTGCAGATGCAGAAATGAAACTATAAGAAGTATATATTGAAGGAAAGCGTGAAAAAAGGACTAAGTATCAAGTATCCTACGAGGCCGGTGTCCCGTTCCCACCCCTTCACCGTTGAAACTGTTAGATGTAGACGTCTCTTATACTCCAATAGTTTCATGTCTCGCACCTCTCGCCTGTGGAACTCCCTTCCTTATTCCTTTTTCCCTGACAAATATAATCTCCAACTATTTAAGTGTAACGTCAATCGACATCTCCAGTTGCCTTGATCTATCCACTTCCCTTCTCCACATCCTTTCCCCTTTCATTCCTATCTGCTCTTGCTCCAAATCTTCTGTAACCCCCTTGCCTTGATCGATCCACTCTCTTTCTCCACATCCTCTCCTTTACCACTCCTATCTGCTCTTCCTCCAAACCTTCTGTAACCCCTTGCGTGCTAGTGGCTTCCAGCCTTGCTTGGGGTGAAAAGCTTTAAAAAAAATTGTAAGAAGGCAGAATGCATGGTTGTTAGTAAAAGGACAAACCCAACATGCACATAAAAAATTGGTAGATGCCAAATCGAAAAAGTACAACAATTTAAATCTCTGGAAAGTGTTTAAACTGAAGATAGAAAGTCCGAAAACCAAAACCCGAAAGTGTATTGGGGGGTAATTTGCTTTGTTAACGCTCAGTTTCTAATAAAAATTTTCTCGAATAGTTATATTTCGGTGTAAATGTACACGCTTAAATCGAAAATAACAAAGAAATTCTGTTAAAATCTATCGTTTTGGAGATATCAACAATAAAATTTCGGACTCATTCGCGTCTATTCGCGTCCGCCATTACTGTCGTTGTTTACATACATTCACCTCGGAGCAGTCATTCGAGGAAGCTAAATTAGTTAACGGCCTTTTTACTAATCTCGCTTACTGTGCAAGGTTTAGTGGTAGGGTTAGGGTTTATTGTAAATTTAAGTTATTTAGAAAATCAATGTTGTTTTTTTTCTTTTTATAATAAAACAAATTAAATAATAAAAGAAATAATGATAAAATAAATAATAAAACAAATTGTAATACGAATTAAATCTTATTTTAAAATTCGAAAATTTAATAAACAAATTTGAACCTTAAGTTTGTTTTTATTATTATTTCCTTTGTAGCATTTTTTTTTATTTTGTAAATAATAGTCATGCACTTTTTAAATTTCGTACAAAGTATGCGCATGCGTGCGCATTAATCAGGACAAGTGTACTTCCGCGAATGACTGCTACAAGGCAAATGTATGTAAACAACGCCAGTAATGGCTGCCGTGCGGTAGCCACGATGCGAATGAGTCCGAAATTTTATTGTCGATAACTCCAAAACAGTAGATTTTAGCAAAATTTCTTTGTTATTTTTGAATTAAGTATGTAAATTTACACCTAAATGTAACTATTCATGATTTTTTTTATTAGAAACTGAGCGCGGGGATTACACTGCAAATTACCTGTATTGGGATAGGATAAAAGCTAAGCAAAATATTAAGAAACAAGAAAATTTTGGTAGAAACAAGGGAACGAGTACTGTACTGTTACGTACTATCAATCAGCCATATACTGTTACATTCACTGCTACCATATAGACTCGCTGCCAGATGTAGTCTATCCTCATACCCAGGACATTTTGCTCTTTCAAAGGCAGGTCTTCAAAGTCACCTTAGGTCTCATCAGGCCCTATCCATTGAAAGAAGGCGGTCATCAATCCTTTATCCCTTCTTGTACACTCTGTCATAAAGTATGCAAGTCAGCTTCTGGATTAACAAGACACATGAACATTCACGTTGATGCTGTGTCTGTTGTGGAACTCATGCAAGTTTCCTTTTCGATAGTACTGTGCCCTCAAGAGCCACGACTACTATCCCCAAGTCGTTCCATCCAGAGCATTAGAAGCCGGTTCAAGCAAGGATATATAAGTGATAGGATTTAAGTCACCGAGATACAGTTGGTATGACGTTTGCCTGATATCGTAACTGTTCGGGCTTCAATCCTCGGTAGTGGATGCCCACTGCTGATGAGTCCCAAATATAGGACGAAACAGCCGTCCAATGCTTTCTGCATTCTGTTGAGGTTTCTTCTAGACTCGATGAATTACTTAATTACAATTATCTCAAATCCCCCGTAATTTATATCATATATATGTAGATATATGGCGGTCAGGTCGAAGAGGAAGCACCAGACTGAACACGACTGAACCCGGAACACTCCAACAGGCAAAGTTGTACACGCCAAACCGGAAGAGCGCAGCGCCAGTCGCGCTGGCGTTACAAAGCCGGACCTTGACAGACCAATCATCTAACAGTCTGATGCAACGAGAATTGCCAGATCTCGCCTGTTTGAACCCCCCGCCTTTGAGACGCGAGGGAAGCGTTTCTGGTCAAGTGTGTGGACATCTCATTCGCGCAGAATTATCCATCAAAATCAAATCAGTGCGAATGGGCTTCTTTCGTTCACAACCATCTCCGCCATCTCCATATTTGGAGGAAAAGGGTCTAGGGAGAGAGGGTGACGATTTCGATGCTCGGATGCGCCTGGGTGACGACGACATATATATATATATATCTTTTTTCTTTAAATCTTATTTTTAGTGGGTATCCGTATTTCAGTCGCTGTAATTGATTTTTGATTTAAAAAAATATTGAAATGAATAACAAGCGGTCGGGATTGGGAGGTTCTACGAAAGAAAAAAACGTGCATTGTATTTGTATCACCTCATCCCAGAAATTCAAACAGAAAGCTATCAGGTGATAACAACAACAAAGATGAGGATATTAGTCAGAATATAAATAATGTAAATAATGATAATTCCTCATCGCAAAACTTCAGACAGAAATTACCCTCACTAACATTATTTTCCTAGTCTAGCAGCGAAGACCCCGAAGGCGAATAAGCAAAGATCTACACGATCTAAGCGCCCCATCAGGGCGAAGAGGGCAGCGCCAGTCTAGCTGGCGTAACCAAGGCGCACATTGACAAACCAATCATCTGACAGCCCGATGCAACCAGGTTTGTCAGATCTCGCCTGTCTCAATCCTGACTTTGAGCCGCGAGGGAGGCGTTTCCTGCCAAGTGTGTAGGCTTCTTCGTCGTCCAGAGTTGTCCACCAAAATGAAATTTACACCAATGTCCTTGTCACACACTCTTTGATTCCCAGCCAGCTCCGCCACCGCCGCCAGGGAAGAGACAGGAAATAGAGAGAGAGGAAGACGATCTTGGTGGTCGGATGCGAACAGTTTGGTTTGGTTTGGTTTACGGTATATCAACCTGAATGGGTTATTTAATGTCGACAAGATTTTTTTCCTGGTAATATTTTGTTTTGTCAAAAATCTATTTCTAGACATATATATCTTTTTTCTTTAAATCTTATTTTAGTGGGTATCCATATTTGAGTTGCTGTAATTGATTTTTGATTTTAAAAATATTGAAATTAATAACAAGCGGTCGGGATTGGGAGGTCCTACGAAAGAAAAAACTTATAAAGAATTTGTATCAACTTTTTCATCAGGCGGACTGTTTCTTTTTTAAAATCGGTTACACCCCAAGCAAGGCAGTAAAGTCACTAAGACAGAAGGTTTTACAGGGTATGGAAGAATTACGATCAGAAACATTAATAATGAGCGAGAGGAGAGAAAAGAGTAATCAGGAGGACAGAAGATAGCGATTGACATTGGATTTAAATTTTTGGAGATTAAGGTTAACTGGAAAGCATGGAGCCGGAAGGGAGTTCCACAAGCGTGAAGTGTGAGAATAGAAATTGTTAGCATAGAAATTACAGTTAAGTCTAGCCAGCTCAACTCTAAAGTGATTAGACCTCTTCGTCAGTCTAGTACTGCGCTTATATTTAAGAAGTCGAGGTACCATAGCGAAGAGCTCATTCGAACAATGACCATCAGAAGTGACTGAAGCCGAGCTGCCAGATCGGGACCGATAATATTGCTGATGCCTCATTGGAATTTATCAATGTAAATAACAGGGGCACCGGACCATGTGTGACAGCAAGATTCTAAGCATGGATGAATGCTTATATATATATATATATATATATATATATATATATATATATATATATATATATAAGTTACGAAAATCTTGGTAATCCGTATGGATAATCCCAAGGAGGATGAAATCTTGAGAGGTCAATATTAAGTCAGAGAGAATAATTTAAATTAAAGAAAAACAGACCACTTTAAGGCTCCATTAGTTATAATTTATTTCACCAGAGAATTTTATTTTTTCTGGATCTTCAGACTTCACTTTCAAAGGTGAAACGAAAAATTAATTTAATATATATATATATATATATATATATATATATGATAGATTCTGGAGAGAAAAATTGCCTCGCATGACACAGCGAACCAACTTTATTAGCAGCTGACCGAGCAATGGAATCAATATAGTCAGCGGAGAACGTTAGCCTGAGAAGGTGCAACGAGTCACTTTCCTGGAGGTTAGCATCAGCCAAGCTGATGGAAGTCAGAGAGGGATATCTCAGATGATTAATAGGAAGTTTAGTTTTGGGAGCGTTAAAATGAACAAACCTGATCAACTTTACTATCGAGACAGGATCAAATGGTTGTGTCATCAGCGAAGATACCAAGTTGAGTTCATTGTTTGTTATTCTTGTAGCACCAGCCCACAATTTTCAAAGAAGGGTGATCTTTGCCAAAGTCCCCAGGTTTCGCTAACTAATAACCTTTTTCACCTTTATTAAATTTCCCCAATACAAGGCTCGAGAGCTACTCAAGGTAGGGGGTTACTGTTGAAATGAGGTGTTAGATATGTGTGGAGAAAATGGTGGCAGGAAATGGAAATTAAAAGGGAATTAAAAAAACACACCTGAACATATTTGTTTACTTACATTCACTTCACACCAAGATACCCATAATCCATTGCGCCGAAAGGATACCAGATTAACTCTAGACATCGCAGTAGTGATGTGTCTTACGCAAGATAACCTGGCGGAGACTATCCCTCTTCAGAATTCTCTTTCGCCTAGACTGCTTGCTAACTCAAGTTGGAGGAACACTTATTCATGTCTTTTCCAAGAGTATTTAGTATAATAAAACAAAATCAATCAGGAATTGAACATCGTACACAGAATTATCTTTTTGAAGTGATAACAGTTATACTATATCTGCCTAACTGGTTTTATTATCTGTATTTAATTAGCTTAAATATGATAAAATATAATTCGCCTGTCACGTTAATTATAATTTGAGCTCTTTAAAAAAAAAAAAAACCCTGTCAGATCTGTGCATATGCTTTGTGCTTGAAGAATTTATTTTTTCTAAAATCAACGTTTCACACTTTTTCATCTGTCTTCTTTCAAGGTGATTATTCCAGCAATTGCATCCCTTCCAGTAAACATTGCGAGCAATAATTAGAAAGTATCAATCCAATTTGAATGCCGAGAGGAAGACGGTTGAACGCGGAAACGTTCGCAACGACATCACTTGTTTCACCTGCTTTTGTCCGTCGATTCTGCAAAATGGCTATCGCCCAGAGTCATTGCATCTCGATATAGCCATCAAATCTTATATACCCAGTTTTAATTAATAATTACAAGGTGCGATGAATAAACTGTCGTCTGAATGACGCAAAAATGAAAATAACACTGACATCTCATTTTAACAGATATATTTACCAAAATTACACAAAAATATCTTGAAATACTCAAAAGTAAATTTATTCAATAAAATCACCACTGGCTTCAACCTCGGCCTCCAGATAGGGTGCGATGGATAAATTGTCATCTAAATTACACAAAAATGAAAATAACACTGACATCTCATTTTAACAGATATATTTACCAAAATTACACAAAAATATCTTGAAATACTAAAGATCATCAATTTAAAGTTGAGTTTGCTAGATGTAGCCGTATGTTCTATGTTAATAGTTTATTTTCTCGCACTTCTCGCTTGTGGAACTCCCTTCCGTCTCCATGCTTTCCCGCCAACTGTAATCTCCAAAAGTTTAAATGCAATCGTTTTCTACTGTCCCCTGATTACTCTTTCCTCTTCTCAATCATTATTAATGTTTCCGTTCCTAATTCTTCCTTACCCACTAACCCCTTGTATCTTAGTGGCTTTAATGCTTTGACTGGGATAAAACCGCCCACCCCCGCTCAAAAAACCTAGTTTTTAATTAGTACTCCGTGACACAACAACTTGGACTAGAATACTTACAGTTCTTGGCCCTGTATATATGATAATTATTCTGTTACTTGTTAATGAAATACTATACTTAACTTCATTAATCATCATTAGTCTCTCTGACCAGGTGTGGTCGTAGGGTCACTGTGCCATTGAACAACTGACCAGTTCTTCCCCATATCCATACATATTGTGTCTTGGCCGAGTAAACTCGATAGAGACCATCCTTCTCGAGATTAAACTACAGTGAATGTCCTCCGTCTTGATGGGTCGCCTTGGTCACGGGTACATGACCGCTGGTTCCATTTGAGAAACCCTCCGCCTTAGCCCTAGATTAATAATAGAAAGCTCTAAGTCTAGCGATGCTGTGACATCACTGCATTGGCTGCCCTTATAGCAATGAAACCCAGTCTATTTCAGCCGTCCAGAAGATCGTTGACTCTACAAGAAGGTACATCTGCCCTTTGACAAATCTTTTTAATACTGCTGGGTGTCTAACCACCAACCTTACCAGAAAAGCCTGCTGGGGGTACCTGACAGGTAGTAATGGTTAAATGGTGCTAGCACTACTCGTTAATAGATTACCGATAATTGCGAAACCTCAACGTCTATTTAAGTCGTTTTATTGCTAACTCTTTAACATTTATATAATAAATGCTAATGTCAGTGTGTCACACTTTTCAACTTTACTACTAGAGGCCGTAGCCCAGCATATCATACCATTTTGAAATCAGTCTGACTCCGTGAGCAAATTAAAAACATTCCGGTCAGTTCCGGACCTGGACTTATGAAATTTTGGACGCCAAAGTTTTCATTACTGTGATGGTTTTCGGCGATTTTTTGCAACGGATTTTTTGTACGGTAACAATTTTTATAACTTAAATTAACTATAACTATAATAAATAAATTTGGGAATAATCGAAATTCATTGAGAAATCCAGCGAAAGTCACCCATGAAATAAAAATAATTGTTTGTACGGAAAGTGAGGACCTACGTACATCAAATTGTCTTTAAATTAAGTGGCGACAGAAGAATTCTAGTTTAAATTTTTAAAAGGCAAGTTTAAATATTAATGTAATACTTAAATGAAGTGATCAGTTTTGAGTTCTGTAGTTTATTGTTGCCTATTCCATCTAATGCTAACTACCTATTGTGATGAAGTCCCAATGAAGATCCCTCCCCAGGAGTAGCTTAAAGGGCGCCCTATCGGTCGGCTTTTAAGCTAGTTCTAATATAATCGTAGAATGGATCTTCTTGTTCTTCTATTTGTCGTTTTTCTTCGGGATGTGGACCACCACACGCTCCTACTCAATACAGGTTTTATCTATGTTTATTTTTTTACTAAGTCTCCCACTCCGTTTGCTTCCTTTGCCTTTGATGTGCTTTGTGAGTATCAAATTTTCCAAACGTTCCTTCCTCTTTATGTGTCCCGGAAATTCCAATCGTCTCATTTTGATTTTTAAAATAAAAGTTCTTATTGTTTCCATTTTCATTCCTCGTTGTATTCAGCATGCTTCTGTAGAATCACATTTCTGCTGCCTCAAATCTTTCCTTCATCT
The DNA here is from genome assembly GCA_964036315.1 of Acanthosepion esculentum. Taxonomy (NCBI): domain Eukaryota; kingdom Metazoa; phylum Mollusca; class Cephalopoda; order Sepiida; family Sepiidae; genus Acanthosepion; species Acanthosepion esculentum. The sequence continues at coordinate 81,700,439 of OZ038508.1, read as the reverse complement.
GCCAGGAGATTGTCCAGCATTCACTGCCTGTTAGAAGCGTTGATATTCCATAGCAGTCCATTTTTCAAAATCAACATCTTCATTATATCATTATCTTCTCTTCGAGCTGTATGTGCTATCCATTTTAGTTGTTGCCTCTCTTGGAATTCTCTCAGAACTTTACTCCCATAACTTTATATTTGGTTGGGAAAAAACTGCCTGGTTATTACACCTATACAGCGAGAATATACAAAAGAGCTAGAAGTACTATCAGAATTTAGTATTAGCAGACTCAATCTTAACAACATAAGATACACATATAGCGTCATGACAGTAGACACATAAAAAAATATAAGATCTTGAAACGAAGAGCAAGAAGAAACAATAAAGCATCAATTATAAGAAGACAGAATATATGGTCGTTAGCAAAATGGGTAGCCCAAAATGAGAGCTACAAAGTGGGAACATCAAAATAAAGCAAGTCTGAAAATATGGACAGTCTTTTAAAGACGACGGAAAATGTGACATCGAAATCTGAAGGCGATTTGGAATGGTTAAAGATGCCTTTCAAAAGCTAAGCAAAATGTTAAGAAATTTTCATTAGAAACAAAGAAGAAATTACTGACTTGCTATGCAATATCAATCCTTCCATGAATTCTTAGACGAAGAAGCAACTTGAGGCAAAAGAGATGTTCTACAGAAGGATGCTGAGAATAAAATGTACGGAGTATACAGCAGTTCAGTAGTCTTTTCTTTGTTTCCATCGACATTTTCCTGTTTCTTAATTTTTTTTCTTTTGCTAGACATCTTTTGCTGTTCTGATGAGTGTTCCGATTTCAGTGTCCCATTTTCCGCCATCAGCCAGATATTGAAAATTCGGCCGGTGCGTTGTGTTGCAATGGATATTGGCACTGAATAAGAAATCGAGGAGCCGAATTCGAATTCAGTCGGGTTCGTTATATTCACTTACGCGCATATACCCCTGGGAAAGGTATGACCCCCGCCAGGACACACTAGGTCCTGTATCCTTGGTTGGCAGCCAGTCTACCACAGAAAGAAAGAGCAACCTATTGCGTATCACGTATGGCACTTAACTGTTGTTATCATGGTTGAATAGTAGGTGTTGTGTGGCAGGCCCCTTTTACACAAGATGGGATCGTCCAAAGTATACTTATACTGACAGAGAGAATATCTGGGGGTTGAGATACGTTGAGTCAGGGTGAGAGATACGGAGACAGGGTGTATATATATATATATATATATATATATATATATATATATATCGAGAGAGAGAGAGAGAGAGAGAGAGAGAGAGAGAGAGAGAGAGAGAGAGAGAGAGAGAGACAGGAAATTACGGCTTCACTTACAGAGACTTGTACATATACTTTCTACTAACCCGCATTCCCGGACTACTAATCTTCACTTCAAGTCTGTATTTTTACGTTTAATACACTTATTTTTCTATCTCAATTACTGGCGTTGTTTATTTATTTGTGCAGGATTTCATCCCCGGTAGACTGGGTCTTATAGCCTTGGTTGGCAACCAGTCTACCATAGAATGAAACGGCAACCTACTGCGGGAAAATCTTCTGCCTAGTCAGTTATGAATCGAAAGAGACATGATCGCCCAAGCGTGTATCACGTATGGCACTTGACAGACTGACTGTTGGTATCATGGTTGAATAGCAGGACAGACTGGGTCCTATAGCCTTGGTTGGCAACCAGTCTACTGCCCGACTTACTTGATTTTGACATTTTCATTTCGTACTTTGCTGAAGTGATAAACATAATCTCAAGACTAGCGTTACCCATTATTACATTTTATGCTAAAGTAACGCTCAAACGAATATTGAATAGTCGTTGTTCGACCAGTAATATAAATTTAGACAATTATTCCCAAAATACACCAATAATGAGAAAATTCGGTTGTCAAGGATGCGAGTTGTCGGGGGATAACACAGGTGTAGATGTCGGATTGTAGGTCATAAGACCTAGTGCGGTGATAGTGGGATTCGATTTAGGTTAACGAATAACAGAAATTGAATGCCGAGATAAGGGCCCAGGGGCAGCTTTCATATTAATAGAGAGAATTAAACATTTAAGTCAATGAATTTCGAGAAAATCAGAGTTTTAAGAAAGGCTTGCATCTGGATATAGAAAAAGACAGCGAATATACAAAATCAGAAAGAGGAATAAGACAAGGATGTGCGTCTCGCCGGATAAATTCAATCTTTACGAGAAATGCTATATTTACCATCAGAATAATATCAGAGAGAGCGATTCAAATTCAGAAGGATTAATTTATTTGTTTTTAATAGCTTATCCGCATCTCGCAAGTTATTTAAAGCCAGAAAATATTTTTAAATCGTAAGAATCATACGCGGCTCTCAAATTTCCAATTCCGAGCCATTGTTCATTAAACCACCCGTTCATTCAAGCTTACAGCACCTGGTATTCCTAAACGGACAACCATCTATGTTAAGCTATGAAAACACACTCAGTAGATTTAGCATAGAAATGAGCACCATCTGGAAGTCACTGCATATGAAAGGACGGTAAAAATTCAGCCACCTGAGTACAGATTTAAAATTCTAAAATGGCACAACTGTATCGTCCAAAAGAGCCGTGCGCTAATGGTTAAAGCCTTGTGCCCAATATACAGTGTAACCCGGATATAAGAGACCAGGATATAAGAGAAACCCGGATATAAGATAGATTTTCTCTGGTCCCAAATTAGAGCCTGTGTTAATGTATATATAATAGACCAAACCCGGATATAAGAGAAACCCTGATATAAGAGACTTCTTCTCCGGTCCCGACAACTCTCTTATATCCGGGTTACACTGTATATGGTGATTTGGCTGTTGTGAGTTCAATCATTCGGTTGGGTTGTACAGTCCTTGTTTCAGCGTAAGAGATGAATAAGTAGCATAAAGGTGATTAAGACTTGTGAGTATTCACAGAAATAAAACATTTTCTAAGCATAGAAAACAGAAAGAGAACAATCTACCTTCATGCAGTGAATAATGGGTTTCGCTTCAAAATTCAAAGTTACTGAGTATGAAGAAGGCTGGAGACGAAAACGATGAGGACACACGTTTAATTAATAATTTATTATCCAAATCATGGAATCTTATTTCTTTTAATATATAACTGTAAAGTATTGAAAGTGGAATGGGATATATCTACGGCCATTGATGAAATAAAGAGTTACGGTTTAAAATTCCAAGATTACTGAATACGAAGATATAGATATCTGAAGAAGGCCGCTCGAAGCATTGTAACTGTAACAACAACGAAGTTGAGCCTGTGGGTCCTAATAGCAAATCTTATAATATGGCAGTCCTTCATTTTCAGGTGTGACTACTGTCGAACTCTCTGCTTTGGCAGAGAGGAACTCGGACGAGGCTTTGCCGCAGGGCAAAGTTTCGTCCGAGGAGGTACACAGTCCCTGAACCCGTTTATATGGACATATTTTGGGCCGAGGCTACGGGCTCGGAAAGCCCACATTAAACCGGCCTTGTGCCACATGCGACCCGTGTGGGGGGTTGTTAAATATTGACTGGTGCCTGAAGAAGGTCGGAAAGTAAAACGGCCGAGTATAACAACGAAGATGAGCCTGTTGGTCCGAATAGCAAAACATATTATATAAGACAACTGAAGAAGTCCGGAGAATAAAGACGGCCGAAACGTTACCGGTATAACAACGAAGATGGCCATGTTGGTCCGAATAGAAAGCGTGTAATATGACAGACGCCTGAAGAAGGTCGGATCGTACAACGGCCGAAACGTTGTGAGTAAAACAACGAAGATGGTCATATTGGTCATAATAGCAAATCTGATAATATGACAGGCACCTGAAGAAGGGCGTATCGTACAACGCCAGAAACGTGAGTATATCGACGAAGGTGGGCATGTTCCGAATAGCAAATCCTATAATATGACAGACACCCGAAGAAGGCCGTATCGTACAACAGCCGAAACGTTGTGAATATATAACAGCGAAGATAGGCATATTGGTCCGAATAGAAAGTATATAATATGAAAAAAACCTGAAGAAGGCCGGATAGTACAACGACCGTGTATCTTTGAACCTTTGACCTTCAACCCTATGTCCCTATCCTTCAGTAATTCCGCGAATATTAAATTAATTTAAAACAGATTATGTATTCTTGTTTTAACAATCTAACCTCTATAATCAGGCATATATTGTATTACATAAAAATGTTATTTTGCTTATATTCATTCGGTTGTGTGTGTGTGTGTGTGTGTTTTTGCAACCCTCGCCTTTTAAATATATAGGCGGATAGGAGGTTGTCATAAGATAACATCACCACAATGCTATAAACTTCGCGAACATAATCCTGAAGTGATTTATCTAATTTGGTCTGTCGTTTTGTCACGATATCGAAGATAGAGTGGATCTGTCTTGAAAGTTTTGTTTTTTATACATTGCTCACTTTGTGCGTGTGTAGACGCGTTTCCTTTTTGATTAGGCTTTCGTGTGGAAATTACGAAAATGCCATTTTGATCCGATTTTTAAAAAGAAATTATCGATCGCATTTTGGAGCGTAAAAAAGAAAAAAAAACATTTAAAAAATAAACCAAAACAAACAACAAAGATGAAACGTTCACGGATTAATTTTACTTTCGAAATCGCGCATTTACGCGAAATCACAGTGTTTGGAAAGTTGTTAATATAAATGCAGTTTTAAAGAAACACGCATCGAATACCAACCAAGAATAGATTCTCACTCAGTAGCTTGAATAAATTTCATATTTTTATGATAGACCTGATCCTGCTGATGTCATGGTTTTATAATAAACTAATTTACTGGTTCCACAGTTTTTTTTAAAAATCAATTCAACCCGAAGCAAGACGATAAGGCCATTAAGAAGCAAGGGGCTACTGAGGATGAAAGAGAATGAAAAGATTTTAGAAGGACCCGGAAACCCAATCCTAAACACGATGTTCAACAACACGCCCACGTGTGTCGAATGTGGCACAAGGCCGGTTTAATGTGGGCTTTCCGAGCCCGGAGGCTCGGCCAAAAAATGCCCGTAGAACCCGTATAAACGGGATCGGGTTGGTCAACCTCCAAGAACGAGGCTCTGCCCTTCAGCGGAGCCTCGTCCGGGTTCCTCCCTGCCCAGAGGCAGAGAGTTCGACCGTCTAGCCGAGTCGCCCAAAAAGGACTGAACTCACACCCAATCCTAAACACTAAACAAAAAGAGAAACCTCTACTCCTGATTAAAAAAAGGACAGGAGAGTGAACAAGACGATAGGCGAACCTATCGATTGCTACAGAGGAGAAAATGAAATTAAAAAAATAATAATTAGTAAATAAAAGTTCAGAGATCAGGCTTAGATGTTAGAAGTATAGCGTTGAAGTTGACATTAAAAGTAACCAGAAACCCAAATTTAAACCAGGAAACAAGTTATGAACCGCTACTCCTGTTTAAAAGACTAGCTATTAATGTGAAGCTATCTATTCCTATTGAAGGAAAATAAAAACAGTTTAGGCGGAGAAGTTAGGAGTGATAGCGCTGAAGTAAAAGGAACCGGAAACCAAATCCTAAATACGAAACAAAGGATAAACGACTATTTCTGCTTAAAAGCCAGGGAAGGAGTGCTGGGCATTTAATGTGAAGCGATACAAAAGACAATTGGGCGTCATTATGTCTGTCATTGAAATCTCAGGGGAACTAATTTTGCCATTTAAAAATCGTTTGGTGTCAGACTGCTTTTGATTTTGCACATAAACAATCGACTATTATTGCGCATTGCAAGTATTTCTCTCATTACCAGATCTGATCCTCATATCCATCTATATCAGTCGGTACATATCTATCTATCTATCTATCTATCTATCTATCTATCTATCTATCTATCTATCTATCTATCTATCTATCTATCTATCTATGCCAGTCTCTTCCCTGCCTATCTATCTATCTATCTATCTATCTATCTATCTATCTATCTATCTATCTATCTATCTATCTATCTATGCCAGTCTCTTCCCTGCCTATCTATCTATCTATCTATCTATCTATCTATCTATCTATCTATCTATCTATCTATCTATCTATCTATCTATCTATGCCAATCTCTTCCCTATCTATCTATCTATCTATCTATCTATCTATCTATCTATCTATCTATCTATCTATGCCAATCTCTTCCCTATCTATCTATCTATCTATCTATCTATCTATCTATCTATCTATCTATCTATCTATCTATGCCAGTCTCTTCCCTATCTATCTATCTATCTATCTATCTATCTATCTATCTGTCAAATCTTTGTTCATATCACAATCTGTTCATATCTCTCTCTCTATCCCCTCCCCTCTCTCTCTGTCTATCTCTTATCATATCTGTCTATCTCAGTCTGTTCATATCTATCTCCCTATCCCGCCCTCTCCATCCCTATCTATCTATCTATCTATCTATCTATCTATCTATCTATCTATCTATCTATCTATCTATCTATCTATCTATGTCAGTCTGTCCATATCTATCTCTCCACCCCCTTCTCTCTCTCTATTTATCTATGTCTCTTCATCTATCTATCTATCTATCTATCTATCTATCTATCTATCTATCTATCTATCTATCTATCTATCTATCTATCTATCTCTGTTCATATCACAGTCTGTTCATATTTCTCTCTCTATCCCCTCCCCTCTCTCTCTGTCTATCTCTTATCATATCTGTCTATCTCAGTCTGTTCATATCTATCTCCCTATCCCGCCCTCTCCATCCCTATCTATCTATCTATCTATCTATCTATCTATCTATCTATCTATCTATCTATCTATCTATCTATCTATGTCAGTCTGTCCATATCTATCTCTCCACCCCCTTCTCTCTCTCTATTTATCTATGTCTCTTCATCTATCTATCTATCTATCTATCTATCTATCTATCTATCTATCTATCTATCTATCTATCTCTGTTCATATCACAGTCTGTTCATATTTCTCTCTCTATCCCCTCCCCTCTCTCCCTGTCTATCTCTTCTCATATCTGTCTATCTCAGTCTGTTCATATCTATCTCTCTATCCCGCCCTCTCCATTCCTATCTATCTATCTATCTATCTATCTATCTATCTATCTATCTATCTATCTATCTATCTATGTCAGTCTGTTCATATCTATCTCTGCACCCCCTTCTCTCTCTATTTATCTATGTCTCTTCATCTATCTATCTATCTATCTATCTATCTATCTATCTATCTCATGATCATTACACACATTTAGATAAATACTAATGGACTAAAATAGAAGAGAAGCACTCTCAATGTCTTTGAAATAATCTGTTTGATTGACGATAACCAATAAAATTGAAAGTCTACATTAATTTTCCGTTTGACCGACTCACAAGTGAAGTGGATGTGGCGACAATCCTTTATCTAAAGGCAGCGACTGCTTTTCAAAAATTCCTCTCCCCATCTCATCAATAACACATTCCAAATTTAGTAGACTTCTAATCAATAAATAAAGACATTTGCGATGTCAAATATTATTTAAAAAACGACCGTGTTCTGGTTTCATGCTTGTGATAAATATCGCATAATATCGTCGGTAAATGTGCTGCGTAATCTGTAAGAATACATTAAAACAATTTAACTGAAATAAACAGAAAAATTTACGGTAAGCAATTCCACTCTCTTTTTTTTCTTTTTTTTAAGCTTATCACCCCAAGCAAGGCTGGAAGCCACTAGCACGCAAGGGGATACAGAAGGTTTGGAGGAAGAGCAGATAGGAGTGGTAAAGGAGAGGATGTGGAGAAAGATAGTGGATTGATCAAGGCAAGGGGGTTACAGAAGATTTGGAGCGAGAGCAGATAGGAACGAAAGGTGAAAGGATGTGGAGAAGGGATGAAAGTGGATAGATCAAGGCAACTGGAGATGTCGATTGACGTTACACTTAAATAGTTGGAGATTGTATTTGTCAGGGAAACAGGAATAAGGAAGGGAGTTCCACAGGCGAGATGTGCGAGACATGAAACTGTTGGAGTAGAAGAGACGTCTACATCTAACAGTTTCAACGGTGAAGGGGTGGGAACGGGATGCCAGCCTCGTAGGACGTTTAAATTCATGAGGCCTAGGAACCAGCGAAAGCAGCTCATCGGAGCGGCGAATGCCAGTGAATGCTGGGCAATTCTCTAGCATGAAGAGGAGATCGGGAGCAAAAGGGATGGAATTCTACAGACAGATACTGAGAATGCCACAAGAGAAACATGTGAGCTAGGAGCGAATTTTAAGTAACATAGTGTTGGGGCGCACTCACCTTCTCAACCACAATAGACTGATCCTATCATTATAAATAGAACAGTAGTTCTAGAGACTGTGAGTAGTGTAGCAGCATAGTGCAGTGCAGAGTGAGACTTCTGTAGTGATCAGTTACACTTCCGTTTCTCGACCGGAAGATACCGTTGGACTTTATTACTATTACTCATTGTTACTACTAACCTACGTTCGTTCTACTACTAATCTCTCCGATGTAAATACCTCTCTGAATATACCAGTATTTTTCCCTACGACTGTGTTTGTTCGTTATTACCATATACTCACGTGGAAGCACTCAACATCTCAACACATATGAATGAAAAAGACAGTTATTTCACCCCATGCAAGGCAATAAAGCCACTAAGACTAATGAGCGGGAACAAAAGACGAGTAACCAGGAGTAACAGATAGCTACTGGCATTGCATTTAAGTTTTTGCAAATTAAAGTTGGCTGGAAAGCCTGGGGCCGGAAAGGAGATCCACAAGCGAGAAGTGCGAGAAAAGAAACTGTTAGCAGAGAATTTACGGCTGCATCAAGCCAGTTCAACAGCAAATTGATGAAATCTCGACCACCAGTCTATTACTGCGCTCTACGTATCACAGTGAAGAGCGATATTTATTTGTATTTTTATACAAAATGTGGCATTTAAACGTTGCTAGCTACAAACACTGACCCAAACATACCACAATATTCCTAACACCAAAACAACACATTCTTACTCACCTTTCTTGCGACATCCACCATAATACCTCACGTCTCTATAAAAATCCTAACATAGAATCAGAAAGAGACAGCTAAAATATCTGAGATACATAATGAGGAAAGAAGGCTTTGAGAATTTGACACTCACAATGGTGTATTGCAACTATTTACATCATTCGAACTGTTCATCTCATCTTTATTGCCATATTCACGACGTTTCGACCGTTGTACGCTATAACCTGCTTCGGAATTTGTCCCGATTTCTATCGTAAATATTTACACTATTTACATTGTTCGGACTGTTGCATCATCTTTATTGTCATGTTTCGGCCGATGTACACTTGCATATTTCTGAGATGAGGTATTGTAATTATTTACATTGTTCAGACTGTTGTCCTCATCTTTATTGCCATATTCACGACGTTTCGGCCGTTGTACGCTCAGGCCTTCTTCAGGATCTGTCTATATTTCTGAGATGAGGTATTGTAATTATTTACATAATTTACATTGTTCAGACTGTTGTCCTCATCTTTATTGCCATATTCACGACGTTTCGGCCGTTGTACGCTCAGGCCTTCTTCAGGATCTGTCTATATTTCTGAGATGAGGTATTGTAATTATTTACATAATTTACATTGTTCAGACTGTTGTCCTCATCTTTATTACCATATTCACGACGTTTCGGCCGTTGTACAATATCTCATCCCAGAAATATAGACAGATATTTGTTGGTCGGTCTTTTTATCATTTCCCTTTCTTTTCGTTTTTATTGCAAACGTGACATCATAATGAGGAAAGAAGACGTCGAGAAATTAACACTCACTGGAGTAAATGGGTTTGTGTAAATGGATGACAAAACAAGGGTTCAAACTTAGAGGTCAGAGGGAGAGGAAATGGTGGAGAGTAATGATTATCCACATTAAAAAAATTACTTGCAACATCGTTTTACAAAAGTAGTAGATATTATATGTTAGTTTAAGTAATTTTTCATGGTCAAAATTATATACATAAGCAACAGAGTATCAATGAAAAAAATACATTACGAACAAAACACCTGTACTTACCAGAAAGACAGAGTTGAAATTTCTGCTACATATAGTGAGGAAAGGGGGTTTAGAGAATTACGCACCCACAAGAAATACTGAATGCAAGAGAAACAGCAAGTAAGCTACTTAATAAACTTATGGAAATGAATGGCAGAAAAGAGACGGAGAGGGATAGTCAGGTTATAAACATTGCTAAGGCCTGCAAATGATGAGAAATTGTGGAGGGCCATGATCGTGTATATATTGGATGGAGGCAGCATAAATGAGAAAAAGTGCTAAACGTTAAGCTCCCAAATATTCTTTCTTTCTATCTATCTATCTATCTATCTATCTATCTATCTATCTATCTATCTATCTATCTATCCTAGACAATTCGTATCTATCTATCCTAGACAATTCGTATCTATCTATCTATCTATCTATCTATCTATCTATCTATCTATCTATCTATCTATCTATCTATCTATCTCAGTCTATTCGTATCTCTCGATTTCTCCCAGTTTATTCCTTTCTATCTATGTATCTCTATATAGATATGTAAATATATATATATATATATATATATATATATATATATATATATATATATAGAGAGAGAGAGAGAGAGAGAGAGAGAGATAGAAAAGAATAGAGTGGTAAGATAGATAGATAAATAGATACGAGTTATTACATAAAAATTCAAGTTGGTTGCACATAGATTAATGCTCTGTAAACATATTGTACCCCTTGCTTACACAAGAAAAATTAAATAAAAAGTTTGTCTGTCGTCTTTAATGGAACGTGTATCAATGAGGGATTGCTGCCAAAATGCACAATATATATATATATATATATATATATATATATATATATATATATATATATATATATATATATATATATATATATATATATATATATATGTGTAATTTGGCAGCAACTTTTCTTTTAAACATATTGTGTTGAATGTCAAAGACAACATAGTCCTGCATATTCTCTTTTGAATTTTCTCATATTTTCTAATGAGACTTTTTATTTGAAAATTATATTGAAATAAATATTGTCCGTAAGATAACCGAGTACTTTCGAACATCATTGTTCATCTTCAGGGTCAATTTTTTTAACAATGTTTTATATATATGTAGATTCAAATTTTTTAAAACATTTGCAAATTGTCTTGTAGCGGAATCATGTTGCTACATTTTATTTTTACAAACTAAATAAACATTACAAAATCATTTTAATTTCAAAAGACGCAGTGATGTTATCACGTGCATGGCAAAGATCTTTAATCATGTGAAGGCGTGAAAAAGATTTTTTTTATTATACAAGCCAAAAGATCGAAAAATACGCCATGAAATTTAAAAAGTTCAAAGGAAATGGTTATGTGTATCTAATTATGTAGAAATATATTATAAACATTAAAGGATGTTTCCAGAAATATTGTAATCCATGCGATTAATAAGAGGTCTTTTGCTTTTAATATGTAGTGCGTCTAAGATTTTAAGGCGTCTAATGTCTGTATGTTTATCAATAATTTTAGTATTATCTATAAGGATATATATATATATATATATATATATGTCCAAGTAAATGGTTAAGAAATAACAAAACAAGAGGTTACAGATAAATAGAGTATTGAACAGTAAATACAACAGAAGTGTGTTACACTACTTGGGAGTATGTGTCGGTTGACCAGCGTTCGGTCTATATCACTGTTCCTCCAAGGCGTACTTTCCTACTAACTTTATAGTAAGTGGAATTCCACAATAGACTCATTAGAGGGAGGACACCACACACACACACACACACACACACACACACACACACACACACACACACACACACACATATATATATATATATATATATATACAGGGGTTGGACAGTCTAATTGAAACAGGTGCAAATTCCACTCCTATATTTCAAAGACCTATTATATTAAGAACTTTAACTAAATCGTCGTAATTGCAGGTTATATCTATTGTAAATACGTTTATTTATCTAATTTACTGTCTTTGTCTTATTTATTTTTAGAATTTAGTAAAATTTATGCTAAATGCGTGACCTCTCCGATTTCGAAAAAGAGCAAATTGTTGGAGCTCGCATGGCAGGAGCCTCGATCACTAAGGTTGCAGAACTGTTGGGTTTTTCAAGAGCTACCATATCAAGAACTATGACGCAATTCTAGAAACAGGGAAAAACCTCAAGCAACCGTAGCAATTCGGGCCGGACTTGCAAACTAACTGACATGGACCGACGTGCATTGAAATGCAATGTGGCAAAAAATCAGCGAACTACTGTGGCCAATGTAACAGCTGAGTTGAATAATCATCTGAATAGTCCAGTTTCTATGAAAATTGTTCGTCGTGAGCTCCATAAGCTGGATATCATGGAAGAGCCGCATAAGGAAACCTCTTCTCTCCACTCGCAACATTCAGAAGAGGTTGAAGTAGTGCAGAGATCACAATGCCTGATCTGCAGACCAGTGGAAGCAAGTCATATTCTCAGACGAGTCCAGTTTTTCTCTTTTTCAAACTTCAGTGCGAGTTTATGTTGGGAGGCAGCCCAAAGAACCATACAACTTTGACTGCCTTCTTCCAACAGTGAAGCATGGAGGTGGGTCAGTGATAGTTTGGACCGCCACATCATGGAAATATCTCGGTTCAATAGTTACCCTGCATGGTAGAATCAACAGCAAAGATTACCTGAACATTTTGGGAGATCATGTTCATCAAATGGCCCAGACTTTATTCCCTGATGGCGATTGTATCTTCCAAGACGATAATGCTCAAATACAAACCGCTCGAGTGATTAAGAATTGGTATGAAGAGCATGAAAGTGAGCTAGAACATATGGAGTGGCCTCCCCAATCACCAGATATCAATATTATTGAATATTTGTGGTGGATTTTGGAGCGACAAGTTAGGAACCGCTATCCTCCACCATCTTGTCTTAAAGAGCTGGAGCTGGTGTTAATGGAAGAATGGCTGAAAATTCTTCTGGATGAAGTCAGGAAGCTGTATGATTCCTAGAAGTATTAAAGCTGTATGTGATCCTAAAGGAGGACCAACTCCATATTAAATACATTTTCTTTGAATATAACAAGTGTTTCAATTATTTTGTCCAACCTCTGTATATATGTGGTGCGATGGATAAATTGTCTTCTGAATTAAGGAAAAATGAAAATATCACTTTTCATTTTATCAGATATATTTACCAAAATTACAAACATATTTTGAAATAATAAAGGATAAATATATTCAATAAAATCGCCATTAGCTTCAATCACGACCTCCAGAGGACTTCGTAATCTCCTGCAACTCTTCTAGGCGCTCTTCTTGTTTACGTTGGTGAATGATGTCATAATCCTTGCCTTCAGTTCATCTTTATTGTTACAAAACGTTTTGTTGGTCTCCGCTCAAATATATATATATATATATATATATATATATATATATATATATATATGTGTGTGTGTGTGTGTGTGTGTGTGTATATATATATGATATATATATATATATGATATATATATGATATATATATATATATGACATATATATGATATATATATATATGATATATATATGATATATATATGATATATATATATATGTTATATATATATATGATATATATATATGATATATATATGATATATATATAATATATATATATGATATACATATCTATATGGTATATATATGATTATATATATATGTATATATATATATGATTATATGTGTGTGTATATATATATCATATGTGTGTGTATATATATATGATTATATATATATATATATATATATATATATATATATATATATATATGTAATCATTGTTTTCTCTACGTGATCGCTTGTTTTCCCAATGTATTATTCGAAGTTTTCTTCCGATATCCAACAAATCCCTTTGCTGTCTTTCTCTCCTGCATTTTCCTGAAAGTCCTCTCATTGTAAGAAATCACCTGCTCCAAGTTCTTTACAGATGGTAGCCATTTTGTCAGTGCCAATGCCTCTTTTCATACATGTCAAATGTTTTACAAATTGTCCAAACAAACATCTTGCTTCGAAATACATCCAAGATTTTTTTAAAAACACTATAAAAAAAGCAAGTACTAGTCATGTTTTCAATCAGGGTATTGTGTTGATTAAAAATCAAAATCCAAAGAGAAATATGTAAAGAAAATTGAAAAAAAAAAATTCGAAGGTTTTTTCAAATATAGTTTACAATTTTCATTCCAGATTCTTCGAATATCTTTAAAAAATGCACTCCGTTCCTTATTGGATTATTTTCTAAAAACGTCATTTGAAGAATTTTTTGTTTTTTCTCTATGCTCTACTTAATAACAAATAAGTGAACGAAAATGAAAACCTGTTTTTTTTAATACTTTTGTTCTATATTCTTTTATTTGATATTCAAGACCAGTGCCAAATTCTTTCTCTCTCGTCTTTTTTTCTTGATTGATTTTTAGCGGCTGTATGAGATAGAGATTCAAGGAGAATAATGGCTTCTCAGGAGGTCCGGATCAAATCATGACAGCTACATTTTGGTTCTGTTTATTTCGTAAATCTAAAAACAAATATTAGAATGACATTTAGTCAGTGTTCCTTCTGACAGGGAATTTTCAGTACATATGAACGCAGTAACGATTGAAACTAGAAGCGGATACAAAATATTTTTGCCAAAGCAATGATCAAAATATTTACAACTTATAATTTCGTGCAGGCCTGCAAAATTAAAAATAATTGAAAGGCCACATTTCCCGTAGAAAATTCGCCGCGAGCCACAAGAATGAATGGCATAAATGTAATGACAGATTTCAAAAGATGCCTTAATCAAGAACAAAGATTGTGGTTCGTTTTTGAATAAGATAATAATAACTTCATCGTAAGTAATCTGATGAGAGTGATCGCCCTTATCACGGGACTTGTGTTAATCTCATTGAAGACACAAAGTATGAATTTAAATCAGGAAAAATTTTAAAAAAATGCTATTAAATGTAAAGGATTATTTACATTATTCGGATTATTATCCTAATCTTCATTGCCATATTCACAACGTTTCCACTAGGGTAGATTGTTCTAGTTCCACGTGCCATACCTCTTCCAGGTGTCTCTGTTATTTCCCTTTAAACTAACTCTCCAGGTTGTTTGGTTTACCACTGCTATAGCCTGGTATTGAACTCACAATTCTTTACGTCTTAGTCACTGGATCTAACTAATGTCTTTATCCACTGGGCCATATGTCCTAGAGGACACGTGGCCCAGTGGATAAAGACGTCGGTGGACGAAATAAAGGGTTCGCTTCAAAATTCCAGTCACCTGAAGAAGGCCGGAACCTACAACGGCCGAAACGTTGTGAATATGGCCATGAAGATGAGGATAACAGTCCGAATAATGTAAGTAATGTAAATAATCCTAATACCTCATCTCACAGATATGGGCAGAAAATGTAAAGGAAAATTATATCGGGAAAACCAAACTGCCTTTGGAAGCTTAGTTTCTGGTAGGACCATCCAAGATGTCAAGGTCGATGATATGAATGCAGACAAAGAACGATCTAACCTCCAAGACATCAATGGCTGACTAGCCGGAAGAAGTTATCAAAGCCAACGTCTGCGAAGGTGGATCCAACGAAAATCCAACGTCTGTGAAGGCTGTAATAAATCATTCAACTGCAATTGTCTTGGTCTCCTTGCCATTGGATCCAGTTGTCCGATCTTTGAAGAATCGTGTGTTTCATGGACTACAATATCGAGTACACGTCACACAAACACACGCTTAGGTGTCTTGTTCTATGGACCAGCACAAAACTTCCAATCGATCGAGGAAGGGCGACGAGAGTTGGCAAGTGATAGATGGAAGCTTTTAGTCAATAACCGTCACACAAGCGGTGAATAGTCGATTCAGTCGGTCAGCGAATAGGGGTGGGATAGAAAATGTACCCTAAAATTAGTTTGCTTCACCTACACCTGTCTGGAAAACCACGTCCAGAGCGTTCACCATAGGTGGACGGACAGTTGCGTACTGGACATTTGTGTCCCGGACAATAGCGTACCAGACAATTGCGTCCCTGTACATTTGCGTCCCTAGGCAAATGCGTCTCTGGATAATTGCGTCATTAGACAAATGTGTCCCTGTACATTTGCGTCCCTAGACAAATGCACCCACGGATAATTGCGTTCCTCTGATAGTTTTTTGAAGTTACCATACTTTCTTTTCTTAAGAGTTGCTAATTGCAAACCAACTTTTAATTATTCTAAACAAGCAAAAAGCTAGTTAACATAAATTTTGAAAGAAAAAAATTTAAAGAGTTGTTTAATATAGAAATTTGCTTGCCAATGCCCTTAATTGCTCTAAACAAGTAGAAAGGTAGTCAACATAAATAAAAAAAGCGAGAAAAACTTCTTGTTTTAAAGCAAGAGAAAATTAGCCTGTCAGTTTCAGTTCATTCCAGCTGTACGTACCATATAGATTCTAGAATTTATAGATTATATTTTTATTTGGAACCCATGGCTAAGTTCCAAAAATCAAACACTTATGGAAAAATATTTGTGAACGATTAAAATTACAGCTATCATTATCATAAGTAAAACGCCGATGAAACAAAAACATCCTGGCAATGTGTCGAGCGATCTTGAAACACTGTTAATCTGTCATTGCATTTTGAACAAAAATAAACTTTTAATTTTTTTTATTTTATTACTTTTATTGATTTTTAAAAGATTATGATTATTATCTATGCTCTTTTCAAAATTTATGGTAATCGTCTTCAAAAGCTTCAAAAAATTATCAGAGGTACGTAATTATCCAGAGACGCATTTGTCTAGGGACACAAATGTCCAGGGACTCACTTGTCTGGTACACAATTGTCCTGGCCGCAAATGTCCAGTACACAACTTTCCTAGAACTTTTACCATCATGCGGTTACAAAGAACTCAAGAACCAGTACCATAAGATTTGGAACATGGAAACATTCGAACTCTAATAGACAAGCCTACCTCAGGCAGACCAGAAAGTTTTTGCTGCTGGAGAGCTGAACAATTTCAATTTTGACATTGTCGCTCTGAGTGAAACACGCAAAGCTAGAGAAGGGTGACTCAAAAGAAGAGCAAGGCTAGTACACTTTCTTCTGGAATGGTCTTGATCATGATCAACCAAAAATCCATGGATTAGGCTTTGCCATTCGAAACAATTTCCTTCGAAAACTGACAGAACTACCTATGAACACCTTATGATTCTTAGAATACAGCTAGTCAAAATTCAACATATTGCCATCATCAGTGCTTATGCACCAAATTTGGACGCTGAAATTGAGATAAAAAAAGACTTCTATTCTAAGTTTGATATCATCATTCTCTCTACTCCCAAGGAAGACAAGATCATCTTTTCCTGAAGCCTTCAATGTCAAAGTTGACAAAGATCACAGAATATGGAATGGAGCAGTATACCGGGTAGGAGTTGGCAGTGTCAGATTCAACGGAACTCTCTTTCTCACCAAATGAATCGAACATAACCTGGTGATAACTAACACCCTGTTTCGTTAAAAGTCAGGTAGAAAGTCTCTGGGCAACACCAGCGCTTTAAGCATTGGCACTTGATTGATTATGTCATCGTTCGATCCCGAGATGTACACAAAACGAGAACCCTTACTGGTGCCGATGGGTGCTGGACAGACCATCGTCTCATCTCCTTAATTATTGAAATGAAGTTCAATCCCAAAAGAAAACATCAATAAAGTGTAATAAAAGTCGTCCACAACTTCCAACAGAAATTTCGAGACGAACTACCTCAAAAACTACCATCATCCGTTGAAAACCTCTGGGATTAACTGAAGGACGCTATTATCATATCCTGTAAAGACATTATTATATTCAAGATAAAGAGAAATCAAGACTGGTTTGATGGCAATGATGAACATCGAAAACACTAACCTTCATTAGTTTTCAAAACGACAAACAGTCTACCACAAAAAGGAGGCTATACCAACAGGCAAAAGGCCAGAAGACTATCCGAAACTTGAAAGATCTATCAAGATAGAAAAAGCTGCTGAAATTCAACGACTCGCAGATACCCATGACATTCATTGCATCTTCCACGCTGTAGAAACCATCTTTAGCCCTTAACCCACGCTCAAGCTCGTCTGTAAAGTAAAGATGGATCAACAATATTGATGACATCAATACTAGATGGAGAGATCAGCTTGAAGAATTACTGAACCAAACCGCCATACACAGAGACATCGTGACCTGTCTTTCAAGCCGTCCCAGAAGATTTCAAAGGGTTAGCTATAAATTACCATCTATAGGAAGAAAGGAGACCCGATTGGTCTGCTGAAATTACCGTGGAATCTCTCCATTCTCAACAGCTGGAAAAACTCTCACCCATATCATGAATAACTGACCCAGAACATTAACCGAGAACATACTTCTATTAGGTTGGTGCAAAAATAATGTCGTTTTTTGACGTTCAACTTCATGTGAGAAAACGACATTATTTTTGCACCAACCTAATAGAAACCTAAGCCGGTTTCAAACCATCCCTTGGAAGAGAAGCTACGATCTTTGCAATGCGTCAACTACAAGAGAAATGGCATGAACATCATCAACCCTTAATTTTCACCTAAAATACATCCATATCCTGAGGCTCCTTCGTGATGACATACACCTCCTACCCGACAATGACCAATGTGAACCGCTCCAAGTCAGATCTGGAGTGAAATAATTGTTTCAGCTTTGTTCACCGTCTTCATTGCAACAGTGATGGACATCAGAAAAGATGATCTGCTCCCAAGAATTGAGTTTGTCTATGCGACAAACGGTAGATTATTCAACCTTGCCCGTCTTCGACTCAAGACCAAAACACCGGTGAGTTCATTGATCGAGTTTCAATATGCAGATGGCAACAGTGTTGCAATACTTTTTGAATCATTCGTCCAGCAAAAACTTAATGCCTTCAAGATGCATACACGAACCATGGACTAAAAGTCAACGCAAATAAGACAAAAGTCATCTATCAACCATCACCAACTGAAATAGTCCGGACAGAACCAAAGATCCAACTTAGTGAAACCGATTTGGAGAATTTGGATCACTTTCCTTATCTAGATAGTCATTTGTCTTCGAGTATTGAGTTTCAAGATGAGATAAAACACCGTTACAAATGTGCAGGATTAGCCTTTTCTCGTCTTTCAAATAGAGTATTCCAAGTTCGTGACATCAGAACAGGCACCGAAATGTTACTGTACAAGGCAGTAACGATTCCAACTCTCCTGTATGCCTCTGAGACCCGGACATCTGAAATTCCTGGAAACAAATTCGCCAGCGCTCTATTCAAAGTATCTTAGACATCAGTTGGGAAGACAGAAGAACTAATGTCAACGTTCTGGAACAAGTTAAAATGATCAGAAATTGAAGCCATCGTCATAAAAAATCAAGTTCGACGGAGTACATATTCGGTGCGAAAGGACGACACCGACCTACCAAAGCAAATACAGGGTGAGTCAAAATTATGTTATTACTAGTATGAGAGGAATCTCCCCCTGTCTACCAGCACTATTGATGCACAAAACCCAACGATCAACAGTACAATTTATTGCCTTGACACACATTTCACCAGGAATATTTCATATTGCATCTTTTATTCTGCCCTTGAGTTCTTCGAAGTCACAGGTTGTAATTGGCCCATATTTATTTACAACTCTAACGCTGACAAATGTTGCAAGAGTTTGCCATTGGTAACATACCCCTACAAATCAGACGAACAGGGTATTTCCAACAGGATGGTACACAGCCTCATTTTGACCGTACTGTTAGCGCTTGTCTCGATCAAAGTTTCCCAAATCATTGGATTGGTGGCGGCGGACCGTTGGCATGGCCACTACACTACCCTGATCTGACACCCTGTGACTTCTGGTTATGGGTTATGATAAAGGATCGCGTGTATAGCAAAAAAGTTAGAGACATCGAAGAACTGAAGGACAGAATAAAAGGTGTCATATCAAACATTCCCCGTGTGTCAAGGCACTAAATTGAACAGTTGATCGCTGGTTTTTGTGTATCAATCGTGCTGGTAGACAGGCGGAGATTGTTCAGTAAACTCTGAATAAATGAATCCTCTCATATTAGTGCTAACATAATTTTGACTCACCTTTTATTCTCAACTCGAAGAAGGAAAAGAGGAGATCAAAGGAAGAGATTCAAAGACGTTCTATTTTAAGCTACAGTTGGGGAAAGAAAGGGTGGATTCATACCTTCCCAAGATTCTTTGCGTTATTATAACGAGCCCGACTGGAATTGGATATCACTCTCAGATTTCTAGGCGTTATCTATCACACCGCCAGTACATGCAGGCAATCACACATCTAGGTACTGACCATATTCAATATTGATGACAAGAACCAATATTCTAGTCTCGTTTATACTTGAATCTATAGATGAGCATTTGTATTTGAGCCATATAGCAAATATTGGTCCTCCATGCCCGAATCTGGAAGCAGTCACCTGGTAGGTGAAGTCTTTTGAAACATAATCGGTGGATTAATCAGAAAGGAATACTGACAGTCGCAGTGAATGGATGTCATTCTTATCGTTCCAAGAAGACAATAGGGAACCCTTGATCATTCATTCATATATTCATTCAAAATTTTTTAAGATATATATATATATATATATATATATATATATATATATATATATATATATTATAATAAAGAAAAAGAACAGTAAGATATAAAATCCGACGTTCTTATTAATATTTTTATTTTTACAAAACAGCGCTCAATGCAACAGAGCATAAATATTATAAATTTACAAATTTAAAAATATGGTTCCATCGCTACACTGGAATTACCATGTTTCAAAAGCAGAAATTAAAAACTTCAAATTCAATTATAGAAATAAATTAAAGTCCCTAGTCCTGTCTCATTTTCAGGCGAATTTTGGAATAACTTATTTTGAAATTTACTGACTTTTATAAGCACGTACATTCATAATATTTGTTTCTAAGGATACGGGGAAATCCAATCATTTTAACAAGGGGCGGTAGGGTATTCATTTTCACTGACAATTATATATATATATATATATATATATATATATATATATATATATATATATATATATATATATATATATATATATTTGTGTATTTAGGCATCAATTCTTCTTTCATGCACATTTCATTAAAAAAGAACATTCGGACAGTTTTTATATAATTTATCCTCTGAAAAGAAAAACTTTATTAGATCGCACGAGAAATTATATAAAAAACTAAATAAAAGCACCTTGTCAGTCGTTTTTAATGAAATGTGCACACACACACACACACACACACACACACACACACACACACATATATATATATATATGAAGTAATGGTTAGCGGCTCGGATTGAGGAATCGGAGAGCGGAGTTCGAATTCCAGTCAAATTCATTACATTGACTTACGTGCTAATACCCTTGGGAAAGGTATGAATCCTCTTCTTCTCCCTACAGCTATGGGTAAATAGCAGGTTCTATAGACTGGGTTATATAGCCTTGGATAGCAACTAGTGTAGGAGATGGACAACTCTGAATTCAAAACCTATGGAGGGTCCTTTGGGGACTTGTAGCACGTAGTGCACCAGGTATTTTTATTCGGCCCTTCAAAAAGTATGAATGGTTCTGCACAAAGCCTTCACCACTATAATCAAATCTCATGTGCTGGTGTCTGGCTGTCGGTCCCTATGAACTGAGCTGTTTGTCCCTCATACGTCGAATACGACGGGAGTGTCGAATATATATATTAATTTATAAAGAAATTAAATTTCGGCATTAAATAAGTCTTTGAGGTTGATATGCTGTAAACCAAACCAAACCAAACCAAAACCCATCCATCTTCCTGGTAGATTCTTATTGAGATAGGTCAGCACAGTCAACTTATTTTTTACACATTTTGTTAAATTGAAATAATTTGAGTGAGAATTAAAGTTATTTAAATAATGTCAATTATTTTTGGACCCATTGTATTATGTATTTATCATTTTTGTTGATGAAAATACATATTCTTGCTATTGTCGCACCCGTCAATATGACTATAGGTGAATTAGCTCCCTTGTTTCAAAAACTACTTAAAATGTATACCTTTGTTGCTAATGTATTGTCTAGGTTACTTCCTCTAAATTTTCGAAAACGCTTTCCGGACTATAATTACTCGGCGATATCTTTTCTCGACATCTTATTTTTGCGCTTATACAGCATGTAAATTTCTCGCGGAAGAACGCGTTCTCTTTTTGGGAAATGCAGGAACAATACATACATACACATACGTACGCACGCGCATTCACTCACTACTCATACTTTGGACCAAAACAGTTTTCACATTCATTTGTCAAACACATTATTGTTTCACGTACTCTTTCTCTTTCCGTTATTATCTGAGAACTGCCATGATTTCTTGCGAAAGATAGGGGAGTGGTTTCTCATTGCCTTCTCCATGGTTTGGAATTGAGAATGGTTCATCTCTTTAATTGATTGCCAACTAAGGCTTGGGTGTCCGATGTAATCTTTTACATTTCTTCCAGTTGGTGGCGACATGAAGAGAGAGCTTCATCCTTTCATCATGGGCATTGTTCGAACGTAAATTTAAAAGACGGCCCTGAATTTGAACTCGAGGCACCAGTATCCATTTTTTCAGCGCTCATCCTATAGCACGAAATGACAGTAAATAAGAAGAATGTATGCGGTCGATGATTTGATTGCAGACATGGTTTTGGAGTCCTACTTAATTCTGAATCAAGAGACGGTTCCAGCGTTGCTGACAGCCAAGCGCGTTAATGGAATGGTAGCCAGGCAAAATCGAGCGACATTTTGAGGCTTCATTAAAGATGCAGCCGATTGAGATGATCGCAATTCATGTTAGGTGAATACGTCCGAGTTCAATGCATTATGGGACTTCCTTTCAACAATGTCTTCAATGTTAGATTCGACTGTTGCACTTTCGATCTCTTTGCACATTTGTTTCTGTTTGCATCTTGCATATTACCAGCCATCGTAAAGAGACTGAATAAGAAACTAACCAATAAGCGAAAGGTCAGATATTATACTGATCTTTCTTTATTTCTTCTCTAACCACCATTACAATGGATTATAATTAGGCAACCAACCAGGGGGTCCGGTAAGACATGATGTTGTATCAGAAAGGAAATAAAATCAAATGTAAGCTACATTTATTCAAATATTAGTGTGTTCTGAAAGTAATGACGGTTTATCAGAGAAAATGTAAGCTAAATTCATTTAAATATTAGGGCGTTCGGAAAGTAATAACGTTTTACCAGAATATATAAAAGAAAATGTAAGCAAAATTTATTCAAATATTAGGGCGTTCGGAAAGTAATAACGTTTTACCAGAATATATAAAAGAAAATGTAAGCTAAATTTATTCAAATATTAGGGCGTTCGGAAAGTAATTACGTTTTACCAGAATATATAAAAGAAAATGTAAGCTAAATTTATTCAAATATTAGGGCGTTCGGAAAGTAATTACGTTTTACCAGAATATATAAAAGAAAATGTAAGCTAAATTTATTCAAATATTAGGGCGTTTGGAAAGTAATGTCGTGTTAACAGAGACTATATAAAATAAAGTGTAAGCCAAATATTTAAATATTATGGGGTTCTGAAAGTAATGGCGGTTTCCCAGGGAGAATATAAACGCTAATGTAAGGTAAATTTATTTAGATATTAGGGTATATCCACTATGTTGAGTGGGCCCTTTTAACAGTTTCAGGGAGAGGGTGTATAATCTAACGTGATAAACAGTTTGGACAATGCCAGTACTCTGATACTCTCGGTCAGGGTGACTTGTGACTTCGCCAGGAACCAAAAAAGTTCTGTCTTCACTATTTCAAGCGCAAGACATTGGTCAAAAAGTGCTATGGTAAGTGAATGTTCTAGCCGCGCGCGAGAGCGCTCGCTCTCTCTCTCTCTCTCTCTCACACACACACACACACACACACATATATATATATATATTCTTTAGTTCATTAATAGGACTTCTTGACAGAGGTCAGTTGTTATTAACAAAGTACAAAAGACAGTGATAGCAACTCAAACATGTATAGCAAATAAAAATAATGTTTATAAAATCCTATCTACAACAGCAGAAATAAATTGCTGCATTATCTTTACTCTCAGAGCCGAAAGTGAGAAAGAAGAAGAAAAAATAGTGAGATTGCAAGCGGGTTTATTATATATATATATATATATATATATATATATATATATATATATATATATATATATATATATATATATATATATATATATATATATATATATATATATATATATAAAAAAGGACACTTTTATGTTTATACATTCTTTTTTATAGATACAAAATATTTAAATAAATGCTCTGTTTATAATAAACAGTATTAACAACATTTACCGGCCTGAATGCCCGAGAAACTTTCATAGAAAATATTCCTCCTCCGACAGGAATCGAACCTGTATCCTATACGGAACCGTCATATAGCCTGATGTGCTTTTACCGATTTCGCAACAGAGGAGCGCTTCAGTTCGCAAGGTCGATTTTACTGTTTTTAAACTACAATTTTCCATGATTTTCTCACGTACATTCATATCTGCTCGATGCGTATCCAAATGTAAACAAATGACTTCACACATTATGAAATGGATAAAGTCCGACAATTATTTTAAGACATTTTTATGTTTATATATTCTTTATAAATTGTATCTATAATATATATATATATATATATATATATATATATATATATATATATATATATATATATATATATATATATATATATATATATATATATATTATTATAAACAGTGCATTTACTTAAATATTTTTATCTATAAAAAAAGAATGTATAAAAAATAAAAATGTCTTAAAATAATTTTCGGACTTTGTCCATTTCATAATATATATATATATATATATATATATATATATATATATATATATATATATATAATAGATGGCCACTTGTATTCGAGGGTACGCGTCTATTTTAGCTCAGTTGTGTTTGTTCAGAACCATCCTGTGGTTTGTACTGCAACTATGCATTAGCAGACATTACAGTTTGGGAGAGGGTGTGTTATCTAGCGTGATCAACAATCTGAACAAGGTCAGCAGACACAACGCCCGGTCACAATAACTTGTGACTTCGTGGTAGCACAGTTACAGTTCCGTCTACCCAATATCACTCAAAAAGGCTGTTGTATGGTTTTCAGGTACTTTTCAAAGGTGCCGCACGCTGGGATGCCTCCCCACACACAGACCGATAACATCAGGAAGACTCCTTCCTGACAACCACGTTCTAACCACTCGGCCAGTCTCTCTCTCTCTCTCTCTCTCTCTCTCTCTATATATATATATATATATATATATATATATATTTATAAATAAATGATAATAGGAAAACGGTATTTGCTGACGCGTTTCGTCCAATGTGGACTTTTTCAAAGCAAGAAACGAAATGAATTTAATTAAACAAAGAAAATTAATAAAAACAAATAACAGAGTGTTCTTAGCAACGGGAATGTAGGAAACGCTAAAAATTTTCACACACACACACACACACACACACACACACACACACACACACACACACACACACACACTCTCTCTCTCTCTCTCTCTATATATATATATATATATATATATATATATATATATATATATATAGAGAGAGAGAGAGAGAGAGAGATAGAGGGATAGAAAGAGAAACACTTCCCCAGAAATGTGGCATCCTCCCTCAAATTGAGTCGAATGTGGACTCTTCTACTAAGTATTAGGTTGGTGCAAAAATAATGTCGTTTTCTCACATATGTTACTTATGTAAATAACGACATTATTTTTGCACCAACCGAATATAAGACTGGTTGGAGATTAAGTCTCGAGGAATGCGTGTACTCGCACACTTTCAAGTCGTGTAATACTCTTCTGTTCATTTACTCTTCAAGATATTACTTATCTGCAACACTTCTTTTGTTATTCCGTAACCATTCATTTGGTCACAACAAGATGGTAAGATTTTTAACAGAAATACACTGAAACTAGACTATAGCTGTACCGATAATCTTGAAAAAATTATTAAAAAAACATCATAGTAAAATTTTAAATCAATACAAAATCTGAGCCATTCCAAAGCACCCCCAAATAACCCCATATAATACCAATAAGTGGAATTGTAGAAATTCTAACGAATGTCCATTGCAAAACCAATGTCAAACTGGCTCTCTTTTTTACCTAAGCACTATTTCTACTTGTTGTGGAGTTATTTCGCATGGAGGCTTGTATTTGTACTAAAATCGGTCCTAAATAAGTTCGACGTACCACACGTTAGGAACTTGATATAATAGGTATTACGCAGAGTAATCTTGTTGTGGTCGCTGACTACTTTGGTATTCGACTAACTGTCTAACTACTATATTATCTTTCACCAATAACGCATAAAGAAATATTTAAATATTTTTCTAAATATTTTCGGAACTTAAAATTTTCCTATTAAACTAAAGGAGTGAATTAACTTTTTATTGCCGGTACAGTTTATCTTTTACCTTAAAATATAATTAAATTTTTTAAAATTATGTATTACCATTTCTTATAGCCATAATTTATTAGTAAATAATGGTCTACCCTCTACGAGTAATTATCTTATTTTGTTTATTCAGCTTTAATATTGCTATGTACTGCCGTCCAGTTAGTATTAGTAATATCTTATATAGATGACTCACATTTTAAATTTTTTATCTACATGCTCGTTTAAAAAGCTTCCTGAATCTAAGATTAAAAAAATTTCTGCTGAAATAAACTTTACGTCTGATTATCCTTCTACCCCTCCCAAGAGCGTATTTTGAAAAATTGTTAATGTCATATTTGTCTACAAACATGATCCATTTGTTGTTTACATATATTCCGCAATTGTCAATGATGGTCTGTCTATGTTCCGGTTTATCGTCGCATTAAAAAAAATAACTCCCCCACCTCAACCCTCTGAGCTTACTTTTCTATTTAGCGCAGATCTGACATTAAATTGGTTAATCAAGACACACCCACAAGTCTATTTTTAATTCTGACCTTATCGTCCCCCACTCTTTAACTTTCGGAAAAGAGGCAACACTTTGCTTTTAAAATTCTCTTAAAAATCATTTAATCGCCAGTTACTTGCCATCGTCTGAAGAAGTACAATCAGAGTATTGAAACATGAAAACGTACGTGTAGAGATCTCAGCATGTTTTTATTATAATCTCTTATAATAATAATAATAATAATAATAACTCTCTCCCTCTCTCTCTCTCACACACTCACGCACACACACACACACACATACATATATATATATATATGCATATTTGTACTACAAACAACACGTGGCCCCTTTGGGTGTTGAAGAAGTTCAATTGTCCCTGAGAAGGCTGCTACAACGCAACAGTATGGATTTTTGTACGTGTAATGTATAGCAGAAATAATTTTAGCGATAATATGATAGCATCATACACCTAAAGCTACAGATAAAAATGCTGAAGGTTGTTTGTTAATTTTAACGCCCCAAAACGAAACTGCTCTCTTTTAATCGCTTGAGAGAACCGTTTGTGCCTTCCATCAGCACGGCTGATGCTCACCTCCAAGTGAATGACTCCTTGCTTCCTCCTCGGGCCGACATCAAGTGGAAACATATTGAATCGACTGCTGTCAAGAATATTGGTTACCTGTGTCGTTGTAGACAATTTTTCTCGCCAGTATCTATCTTACATATTTATAAGTCTACCATGCGTCAATACATTGAATATTGGTGTAACATCCTGTTTGGTGCTTCTGCTATGAATTTCTAGATTCTTGATAAAAGCCATAGAAGACTATGCAATGTTATTGGTCCTGATCTGGCATCTCACTTTCAGTTACTTTCCCAACGCCGTAGTCTCCCTGTGCCTTTTCTATAAAAATTTTCATGGTAATTGTTTTTATGAACTTTCCCCTTTGGTGCCTAGAGTTTATGAATTTAAGCATACTACTAGATTGGCGATTAGGTCTCATAATTTTACAGTTGAACTGGCCAGATGTAACCGCAAGTTCTATGCTAATAATTTCTTCTCTCGTACTACTAGCTTGTGGATCTCTCGTCGGGCTGCTTGCTCTCCAGTTCACTTTGATTTTCAAAAATTAAAATGCAATGTTAATCGTTATCTTCTGTCTTCTTAATTCTTGTTCTTTTATTGTTCTCTTTTCTTAGTAGTAGTTATTCTCTAACACTCAGCATCCCCTTGCGTCTTAGTGGCTTTAGTGCCTTGCTTGGAAAAAATTTACATGCAATGTCAATCGTTATCTTTTGTCTTCTTAATTCTCGTTCTTTTATTGTTCTCTTTCCTTAATATTGTTATTTTCTCTTTTCCTTTCATACTCGGTAGACCCTTGCATCTTAGTGCCTTTATTGCCTTGCTTGGGTTGAAATAATTAAAAACTTTTTTCTTTAAATAAATGCAGAAGCCAGAAATATAAACAGATTCACATTTAAGCTTGATGTAGAATAGTTTTAACAATAAGCTTTGTGTGACAATAAACACTTACCGTCGGCATCTTTGGCCTCCAGACCGCGAGCCTGTATCACCGAAACGTTTAGCATCAATATGGGAGGCTGAAATCGGATAAAAGGAACACGAATCAATTTATGATTGAAGGGATCAATAAATGACATAATAATTTTTAAATCTTATCTTGAATCATTTTTCTTATACGATGTGGTGCTGAAAGGTTATTCGTTTAACAAACAAGACAAATCAAGAGGAAAAATCCTCAGTTTTTCAGATTAACAGAAGTGCGTTGATCGGGAACTTTTATAGGATTTAATATAAAAAGTCAGTGGAAATAATTTGACAATAAAAACGTATTGTTTTTTTAAAAATTTTTACATTATATAAAAATACGCTGGAAATGGTTTACTATGAAAATGCAAACGATTTTATTATGAAAATGCACTGCAAATGTCTTTACTATGAAAACTCATTGCAAATGATTTTTACTATGAAAATACACTGGAAATGGATTTACTATGAAAATGCAGTGAAAATGATTTTACTATCCATTGGGAAAGATTTTATTATAAAAAATGTTTTGCTACTGATTTTATAAAAATGAACTGCAAATGATTTTTATTATGAAAATGCATTTTAAATGATTTTACTATGAAAATACGTTCGAAATGATTTTTATTATGAAAATGCATTGAAAATGATTTTTATTATGAAAATGCATTGGAAATGATGATTTTTATTATGAAAATGCATTGAAAATGATTTTTATTATGAAAATGCATTGGAAATGATGATTTTTATGAAAATGCATTGTAAATGATTTTTATTAAGAAAATGCATTGCAAATGATTTTATTATGAAAATGCATTGTAAATGATTTTTATTAAGAAAATGCATTGCAAATGATTTTTATTATGAAAATGCATTGAAAATGATTTTTATTATGAAAATGCATTGGAAATGATGATTATTATGAAAATGCATTGGAAATGATTTTTATTATGAAAATGCATTGTAAATGATTTTTATTAAGAAAATGCATTGCAAATGATTTTTATTATGAAAATGCATTGCAAATGATTTTTATTATGAAAATGCATTGGAAATGATTTTTATTATGAAAATGCATTGCAAATGATTTTTATTATGAAAATGCATTGGAAATGATTTTTATTATGAAAATGCATTGCAAATGATTTTTATTATGAAAATGCATTGCAAATGATTTTTATTATGAAAATTCATTGGAAATGATTTTACTATGAAAATACGTTGAAAATGATTTTTACTATGAAAATGTATCCGAAATAATTTCTATTATGAAAATGCATTGCAAATGACTTTACTATGAAAATGCATTGGGAATAATATATGAAAATGCATTGGAAATGATTTTTACTATGAAAATGCATTGGAAATGATTTTTATTATGAAAATGCATAGGAAAGGATTATACTATATACTGGGAGACTGCTTGTTCCAGATGGATTTCCCCACTCACTCAGATATTATGATGCTTGTTCATAATTTTAGAAAGTGGCTTGGGTTGATAGCTTTAATGAACTATAGCGTTCGTATTTAGACATTGCCACTAGTTGAACAAACTTTATTAATTTGGTCTCTGACTGAGTCGTGTGTACTGAATTGAATTTCAAACAATTACTAAACTCACCAATTGTCCTACCCTGATGATGACTTAAGAAGGTCGAAAGCTTGGACCATATTTCCTCTACTTTTCTCCCTAAATGAAATTCTAAAAATTTCTTGTCTGGGAAAGATTTTTCATAACTTGAAAAGTTGGTCATAAAAATTAATCAGACACAAAATGAGTGACGTTTTTTAATAGTGTTTACCTTAAAGAACATTTGCTGCCTAAAATGCATGAATATATATATATATATATATATATATATATATATATATATATATATATATATATAGTGTATTGAGGCAAATATAAAAATATATGGCATCCGTCAGTCTCGAGAGACCCTGTATTTGCACTCAAAGAGTTATACTTCAGCTGCTGATGACGGCGCATCTGTTATGGCTGTACAGCCCCACACGGGAGAGACAGCGACGAATGAATGTGAAGATGATCTCCCCTGAGGTCGCCGTGTTGTTTTCTTTTCATCAAGCACACTTCTCCTTGGCGGCAAGCTACCGTTTCCCCTGTCTTTGCTCCAGCCCTCGGTGTAAATCATGTCTCCTGCATGAGCGATCGTTGGCGATGTCTTACCACCGACATGTCCATTTCCATCACCCTCATGTCCCTTTTGCAGACGTCCTTGAAGCGAAGATGAGGTTGCCCTCGGGCCATCTTGCCAGTTCCTCAATACAGAACGACCCCCGGAATCCTCCAATCCGGTATACTGTACACATGTCGAAGCCAGCGGAGCCGGCGCTATTAAAGACAGATATATGGACACGGGCGAGAACTACAGCATTTAGTCATCCGGTCGGTCTCAGATAGCGTAGATGAAAGTCGCTTAGGATTCGCTCTTGTTTGGAGTAAATGTTCCAAGTGTCGTTGCCGTAGAGAGATCGGTAGTTGCCCATACAGCACATCTCCCCGTTCCATGGCACCGATGTTCTCCGAAGGAAAGGCAGGGGCATTGGCGTCGTCGCAGAAGTTACCAGAACGAAGCTGGACATAACATCAGACTCTCTCAGGGATTCCGGATTTGTCCTCAGGGTTTGCTCCGTGAGCCTAATTGGATATGACCGCAAGGTAACGGAGGTTTAAAATCAGAGTTTTTCCTTCTTTTATTCGGGCATCAGGAATTTATTTAAATAAGTTGCGTTATATTCAACCTAGATGTTTTTTTTATTTTTTATTTTTAATTGTATTTTTGCTGTTTTCAAATAAATTGTTGCACAGCCGGATTCAAATCGGGATTAAAATTGCCTAAAGTTTTGTTCGTGTTTTGTTGCCTGTTTTGTTCGTGCATATTCGACCGTCTTAGTCATTATCAAGAACCATGTATTGTCACGATCAGGGACAGCAAAACAAAAACATGAACTTTAGGTAAAAAAACAACCTGCAAGTGGAAAATTTTAAATTCCGGCCAAGTGGCACTTGCTCACAGAAGTTTTAATTTACTTAATTATTATTTACTTCTCACATGGTCATGTATTGTTTATTTTGATGATATCTCCTCGTAGATTTTACTGCTGGTCATAAAAAGACAAAACACTTCAGATTCAGATAAAATCATTTACTGTTTATTTCTATGTAGGTATTAGGATTCAATTGTGCTGGGGACCCATAGTGTCTTATTTCTACACACACGGAAATATCCGTTACGATAACCACGAATTCAGATATTAGAATATACAAAATATTTTCTGCTATCGATTCAGTGTTTGAGTTATTGAATTCCCGGTACACACACACACATATATTAAGTAAATAGCAATTTGTTAAATTGCATCAAGAGAGAGTTCGAAAATGGATTACACTATCAAGTGGGAGCTTGACGAGCGTGTCTGTAGCTTTGAGTTTTCATTGCGGACGACTTTCCCTTTCAAAAGCAATTTACGAAATGCTTAAAGTGACAGGCTGTCAAAATTAGAAATTTGAGAATTGCTCGAAACGAAAAAAAGGAAAAGAAAACTAAAACAAAACAGACACCCAAACTGTATAAACGAGTCATTTAACATCAAGAAGCACATACACAAAAGAGGAAATATTAGAACACATTTGATTTTGCGCATGCGCACACGCATATGTATTTTTACTTGACACGAAAAAAATGAATGTCGACTTTAGTTATGTTAACTGTTGTTTCGGTATTATGGTAGATCTGTGTATTTTGGTGAATATGAATTCACTCTAGTGCCTGCTTCGGTATCAAAACCATACACATAACAAACACATAGCAATATAATATTATCCATTTTTTATACGCAAAACAAAAGCATCATATATATATATATATATATATATATATATATGATAATGTAATAGTGTACATAATACCTCATCTCAGAAATATAGACATATATATATATATATATATATATATATATATATATATATATGTCTATATTTCTGAGATGAGGTATTATGTACACTATTTACATTATTCGGACTATTGTCCTCATCTTTGTTGCCATATTTATCACAACGTTTCAACAATTCAGTAGCTGTCTATATTTCTGAGATGAGGTATTATGTACACTATTTACATTATTCGGACTATTGTCCTCATCTTTGTTGCCATATTTATCACAACGTTTCAACAATTCGGTAGTTGTCTATATTTCTGAGATGAGGTATTATGTACACTATTTACATTATTCGGACTATTGTACTCATCTTTGTTGCCATATTTATCACAAAGTTTCAGTCTTTCAGTATCAGTCTATATTTCTGAGATGAGGTATTATGTACACTATTTATATTATTCGGACTATTGTCCTCATCTTTGTCGCTATATTTATTACAACGTTTCGGCCGTTGTACGCTCCGGCCTTCTTCAGGTGGTTGGAATATCGAACTGAACCCTTTATTTCGCTCATTGAGGTAGACTGATCTAGAGTCAGGGGCCACATCTAATGGATGTCAATTATAGGTTATCACCTGTTAATTCCCCTTTCCAAGTTCTCCACCGCCTTAACCAGGTATTGAACTCACACTCCCTGGGTCCTGTCACGGGATCTAACCAACGCCTTTATCCACTGTGCCATGTGAGCGAAATAAAGGGTTCAGTTCGACCTTCCAACCACCTGAAGAAGGCCGGAGCGTACAATGGCAGAGACGTTGTAATAAATATAGCGACAAAGATGTGGAAAATAGTCCGAATAATATAAATAGTGTACATAATACCTCATCTCAGAAATATAGACTGATACTGAAAGGCTGAAACGTTGCGATAAATATGGCAACAAAGATGAGGACAATAGTCCGAATAATGTAAATAGTATATATATATATATATATATATATATATATATATATATATATATATATATATATAAAACCCCACTGTAAACACACAGCATACACACATAATGACCACATACACTGGTCGGACCACACACACACACACACACAAACACACACACACACACGCTCACACACAAGTGTCTACAGAGAACGAATGTATATACATATTGTGCATATGTATATATATATATATATTTATGTGTGTTTGTATGTGCATATATATATATGTATGTATACATATGTATATATGTATGTGTATGTGTATATATGTATATAATAAGACAGTATATATGTATGGAAAAGGAATATGCATACACATACTAGCAAAAACACACACACACACACACAATACACATAAATGGAGATAGGTCCAAGAAGATACAAGGGTCATAAAAAGATAAGAACGAAGACACCCCCTTCATTCACCCTTTATCCCTAATTGTTTTATTACCCCTCAAGCAGAAGAATACTTTCGACACTAGTCCAAGAAAAATATTTGGGGTACTACTACTGATAAAAGGCAATGGTTAAACATCTAAAACATAAGGAAAATCAATCCCTTTTAATAATATGTGTAAATAACCACACTGCGCCTGATGAAAGTCGCGAGACGAGAAACACGTGTAGCAAAAATATGGAAAATAAAATATGTTATATATTTTAAAAAATCCACATTATAACCAAAAACGTTTTCTCTTCTTTTATATATATATATATATATATATATATATATATATATATATATATATATATATATATATGTGTGTGTGTGTGTGTGTGTGTGTGTGTGTGTGTGTGTGTGTGTGTGTGAATAAAGACAAAAGGACAAAAGAAAAACTTACCTTTGCCGACGCGTTTCGTTCTCTGAGGGGCTTTTTCAAGGCGAATACAAAGATTTTATTTTGTAACAAGTATTTATATACAAGAGCAAAAGTGTTATTGTTTTTTTTTAATTTATTTTAAATTTAAGGACGCTCATAAATATTCATCAGGTTGGTTGAAAAGTCGGGTAAGCTACGGAGGGCACGAAGGGACACTATTAAACGTCTAATAATCGAAAAAGGTTAAATTCATAACCTCATGTTAGTTAAAATATATAATTTTATACATTTATTTATAATACATAAATCAATCCCGTAGTAAAATTATTTAATTACTAATTTAAATAAAAAATCACTTACTCACTATCGATTAACAGACATTAAATTGTGTCAGTTCATGCCGTCCATAGTTTGCCTGAATATTAGACCAATCTGATAAATATTTATGAGCATCCTTAAATTTAATTAAAAAAACAAACAATATCATTTTCCCTTCTGTATATAAATACTTGTTAAATTCAAATCCTTACATTTGCCTTGATAAAATCTCTCAGATTACGGAGCGTGTCGGTTAAGATGAATAAATATTGTTGTAATTATTCCATTTCGTAATATGTTGTCAATGTTTACGTTAAGGTACGTTTCGTGAGCAGATATGATAGTTCGGGAAAGATCGTCGAAGATTTGTTGTTAATAAATAGTAACTCAGATTTTCTAACTAGTCGCTTCTCTATAGCTGAGAAGTATAGCACGTCAGATCAATTGACGATTCTATTTTGGACACAGATTCGATTCCTGTTGGAGAACGCATATTTTCTACGAAATTTTTCGAACATTCAAACCGGTAAATATAATTAATACTGTTTATTTAAAAGACGGGGCATTTACTTAAATAAATTGTATCTATTAAAATAACGTATAAAACTATATTAAATAATTGTCGGACTTACAGATCGCGATATCTATCAATGAGATGAAATTTAAATTTTTATTATTGCCTTATTCAAAAATTTTAACACATCAGCAGATAGCTATTAATATAAAAACTGAGTACAAATAGTTATTAATTTAAAAACATTAGTAATTAATGTATAATATTATCCATAATTACATGTACAAGAATGTCGTTTTTGATAAAAGTTAAAAAATAACCATAAATACGTAAAAAAATGCGTATATTATCGGAAATTCTTTTTTTTACAATATAGCTATTTGTATTATAATGCTTATTATCTAAACAATAATAATACTGAATAATTTTGTTAAACATTAAAGTATATTTAATCAAATCTTCCTAATAGCTATCGCGATCTGTTAAACCATTTCATAATATATATAATATACTCGACTCTCCCATCGAATTCGACGTATGAAGGTCAAGCTGATCAGTTCTCAGGAGATCGACAGCCCGACAAAATCACATGAGATTTGATTATAGTGGGGAAGGTTTCGTGCAGGGCCATTCTCACATTTGAAGGGCCGAATACAGAGACATGGTGCACTAAGTGCCACAAGGTCCCCAAACAACCCTCCGCAGTTTTTGAATTCAGAGTTGTCCTTCTCCTAGACCAGTTGCCATCCAAGGCTATAGAACCCAGTCTGTCCCGCTATTTACCCATAGCTGGAGGGAGAAGAGGATTCACAGCTTTCCCAAGGGTATTAGCACGTAAATGAATGTAATGGACTCGACTGGAATTCGAATTCGGCTCTCCGATTCCTCAATCCAAGCCGCTATCCATTACTACACCATATATATATATATATAAAAAACAAAAATTTTAATATCGAAAACATTTAGAAAAAGTATTCAATTTCTGGCGTTTTTAAGTGTCCTGGGTAAGACGATAATCCCCATTAGGCAGCAAAGTATTTGATTAGAAAGTTTTAAGCAGCATGGAACCACCTCTTGAATAGCTGTATTCCCAGGCCCACCCTAACCCGGGGTGGTAGCTTCTGTTAGGGTCCCAGCTTTAGGTAAATAATTGACTACTCCCAAAAGGGTCAAAACACTATGAAAGTATAAAAATAGGTTTTAACACCAGCAATATTTTTTTGTAAAAATATATTACCAGCAATACATTTTTGAAAAAAATATTTAGAAAAATAATATTACCAGGAATATATTTTAAAAAAAAATATTTAGAAAAATAATATTACCAGCAATACATTTTTGAAAAAAATATTTAGAAAAATTATATTACCAGCAATACATTTTTGAAAAAAAATATTTCGAAAAATAATATTACCAGCAATATATTTTTGAAAAAAATATTTAGCAAAATAATATTACCAGCAATACATTTTTGAAAAAAATATTTAGAAAAATAATATTACCAGCAATACATTTTTGAAAAAAAATATTTAGCAAAATAATATTACCAGCAATATATTTTTGAAAAAAATATTTAGCAAAATAATATTACCAGCAATACATTTTTGAAAAAAATATTTAGCAAAATAATATTACCAGCAATATATTTTTGAAAAAAATATTTAGCAAAATAATATTACCAGCAATACATTTTTGAAAAAAATATTTAGCAAAATAATATTACCAGCAGTACATTTTTGAAAAAAATATTTAGCAAAATAATATTACCAGCAGTACATTTTTGAAAAAAATATTTAGCAAAATAATATTACCAGCAATACATTTTTGAAAAAAATATTTAGCAAAATAATATTACCAGCAATACATTTTTGAAAAAAATATTTAGCAAAATAATATTACCAGCAATACATTTTTGAAAAGAATATTTAGCAAAATAATATTACCAGCAATACATTTTTGAAAAAAATATTTAGCAAAATAATATTACCAGCAATACATTTTTGAAAAAAAATATTTAGCAAAATAATATTAC
Source organism: Acanthosepion esculentum (assembly GCA_964036315.1). Lineage (NCBI taxonomy): Eukaryota > Metazoa > Mollusca > Cephalopoda > Sepiida > Sepiidae > Acanthosepion > Acanthosepion esculentum. Next base: position 81,663,254 of record OZ038508.1, on the reverse strand, counting down.
CAGCAATACATTTTTGAAAAAAATAGTTAGCAAAATAATATTACCAGCAATACATTTTTGAAAAAAATATTTAGCAAAATAATATTACCAGCAATACATTTTTGGAAAAAAATAATATTACCAGCAATACATTTTTGAAAAAAAATATTACCGGCAATACATTTTTGAATGAAAAAAATATTACCAGCAATATATTTTTGGAAAAAAATATTACCAGTAATAAAATTCTTGTCGGCATTAAATAACCCAGTGAGGTTGATATGCCGTAAACCAAAACAGAGCAAAGCAAACTAAACGAAACAAAACCGCATTTAAGGCAGTCAGTCATTGTAAGTAAAGTTCTTAATATTAAAATAAACAACATCAATAGTAAACCAATAAAAGAAAGATTTTTCTCGATTCTGATTTACTCAGCAAAGAATGGTACTCATCATATGTGCAATAATAAATTTAATTCATTTAAAGTTAATCCAATTTGAAATTGTTCAGTTGTGTGTATTATATAATTTTTATATAATCGAATTTTTCCGATTTGGATAGGAATGTCTAAAGAAATTAAGAATTAAGAAACGACAAGAAACAGGAAGTAGTAGAGAGCCATAATCGCACATGTGTTGAAGGGATATGGCACATAAAAGATGACAATCAGTCGATTTCGTTCTCATGCCATTGTTGGTTTAATTGCGAGATAGAAAATTTTCGGTTTGGAATAAAAATTTATATTTTAACTTTAAAGGAAAACATATCACAATTTTAATAACGGAATTGATTCTGACATTTGACGGATTTCCACTTTTATTGATTTTTATCTTCATTCAAATCGATCATCAATTTGATGGCGTTTTCGTTTAGATAATAATTATATAATTAATCTTGAAAAAAAAAAGATAGAGAAAAGCACAAAGAACTGATAAAAAATTGAAAAAAATAATGGATTCATCTAGTAAGAAGTTCAATAAACGTAAAGCGATAGTAACAAACATTATTTTCTTCTTCCTTCAGAACCTGGGCGATCATGGCTCTCCACGATTTCCAGTCCGTTGTTGTTCTGGATTAGTATTGCTTTTTTTGGCAACCACTACGTGTCCCTGCTCTGCCAAACATTTACACAAGATCGTTAAGTACGCTACCCGCTGTTTTCATCTATCCATTTTATGTCCTGTGAGTATCAAATTCTCCAAGTCCCCTTTCCTCATATGTATCTAGAATTTTTAATTGTCTCTCTCTGATTCTGAGCGTTTTCCATTTTCCTCCAAACTTCGTTGTTGCTGACAATTCACAGATATTTAAATGTTTGGACTTGGTTGATTTGAGCGTCTCTAATTCGTATTTGGTATCTTGGGATGTTCTTCTTGCTGGTAACGATGCATTAGTCCTTTCTTCTCGCTTTCCTTTACAATCATCTGTAGTGGGCAGGAGTGTTTAGAACGCTCGATTTCTGGCCATGAGATCCGGTTTCGAAACTCACCAGGGTCGATTTGTCAGGAAGGCGACTTCTTGATGTTATCGGTCTAGGGGTGGTGGTCTCTTCGTGGGACAAAAATGCCTGAAAACCGCACCACGAGTTAACCTAAGCCTAGTGAGTGAAATTGGTCAGCCAGAACACTTTGTGACGCCGTCGATGGTTGTGACCAAGGGTTTATGTCTGCTGGCCTTGTTCAGACTGTTGATCACACCAGATAACATTTTCACGGCTCTCCACGATTTCCAGTCCGTTGTCGCTCTGGGTAACTATTATCTTTTTGCGACCCCTCTGTTTCTGCTCTGCCAAGCATTTACACAAGATCGTTAAGTATGCTGATCTCATCTATCCCTCTTCCCTTATATATGTCCTGTGAGTATCAAATTCTCCAAGTCCTCTTTCCTCATTATGTACCTAGAAATTTTAATTGTCTTTCTCTGATTCTATGGTATTCTCGGCACCCTTCTGTAGGGCCACATTTCTGTTGCCACAAGTCTCTTCCTCGTGTGTGAGAAGATTTTCCAGCATCCACAGCCATATTTTCCTTAACTACCCCAAGGCAATAAAGCTACTAAGACGCAAGGTGTTACTGAATTGAAAAGACAGAAGATAACGATTGACATTGCATTTACATTTTTGAAAATCAAAGTTGCGTGGGAAGAAAGGAACTGGAAAAGAGTTCCACAAGCGAGAAGTGCGAAAGAAGAAACTGTCAGCGTAGAACTTACGGTTACATCTAACCATTTCAACTGTAAAATGATGAGACCTGGCCGCCAATATAGTACTACGCTTAAATTTATAAAATGGAGGATAGTTTGTCAGAGCAATTACCATTAAATTATATATAGCAAAGGCACATGGAAGCTACATTATGTCGGGGGAAAGTATATAGCAGGATCGATATTACATAACAAGTCAGCCTTCTTTGTAATAAGAAATGTTCTCTTTCTTATTAATTTGCATACATTTTGGAAGGCATATTTTGTTATAACAATTCAACTTCGGATTTCGATGTCGCATATTCGGTTTTCTGTGAAAACACCTCACAGATATTTAAATGTTTGAACTTGGTTGACTTTGGCGTCTCTAATACGTATTTGGCATTTGGGGTGTTCCTCTTGATGGTGACGATGTATTTTGTCTTTTATAATTGGGGCTTAGTCCTTTCTTCACGCTTAACTTTACTAACATCTGTAGTGGATACGAGTGGTTAGAATATTCGTTTTCTGACCATGAGCCCCAGGTTCGAATCTCAGAGTCGATTAGTCAGGAAGGAGACTTCTTGATGTTGTTAAATAATAGATTCAGACTATTATTGTTATCTTCTGAGGCTGACCTTAAGGTCAGATGATAGATAAAATAGGGATGTGGATTTTGATTGGCTGAGCCGAACGTGAGAATGTTAGAGTTAGAAAGTGTTTTCAGAGAGTTAAGTTTTAATCGTCGAAGAATGCAGACGTGGTTATTTCGTGTCCCGGGGAACTTACTCCCCAGTGGGGGTGATAGAGCTACCTCAGCGGCTAGTTAGGAATGTAGACGTCGACGTGTTAATAAAACAGTTAAGTTTAAAATCCCGTTCTCATTTTACCTCAGAAGTAAAAGAACAACTGGCGATCACCCGGCCGAGAGAGACGAAAGAAATAAACTAGGAAGACAACTAACGATCACCCGAACGGGAGAAGACCTCCGAGAGATAAGAATTCAACTTTGTTGTGGAATTGACCCCGCAAAATAAAATACCTCCCCAGAACAAAGGGGGTATACAATAATGTTATCAGTCTGGGGGAGGTGATCACTTCATGCAGCAAAAAATGCTTGAAAACCACACCACGAGTTGACCTAAGCCTTGTGAGTGAAATAAGGCAGACAGAACATTTTGGGGCGTCGCCGATGGTTGTGACCGAGGGTTTGCGCGTGCTCACCTTGTTCTGGGTGTTGATCACGCTAGATAAAACACTAAGTCCGCTCAGCATAGTTGCAGTATAAACCACAGGTGAGCTCTACGAGTGTTAAACAAACAAATATGTCTGAGTGGGCGTCTGCAATAGAGATTGGCTAGCCATCCTAGTAGACGGACATCCTCAGATATGAGTGGCCAGCAATTTTTTCAGTAGTTTCTGCAGTTTCTTTTTTGTGTCTACTATCAGTACCTGTGTCGTCTGCATACCTTATATTGTCAAGATCGTGCCCGCCAATAATGAAACAGGTAGGACTTCTAATTTTCTCAGACTCTCCTCCATGTAAGAGTTCAATAAGCCCTTTGAGACGGTGCATCCTTGTCTTAGGCCCCTTAATGTTTTTGTATATTTACCAAATTCATTTTCTATCCATATTAGTATTACGTCCTGAGTAAGACGATAAACTACGTTCAACAGCAAGGAGGTTTTGAGGAGCGTAGAACCAACTCTTAATTGTGGTGTTCTGACACGGGGTGGTATCACCCGTTAGGGTCCTAGCTATGGGCAAATAGTTAACCCCAAACTGGAGTCAAAACACTATGAAAGTGTGAAAATAGGTTTTAGTACCTGCAATACATTTTTGTAAGAAATTATTACCAGCAATCAAGTTTTGAAAGAAAAAAAATATTATCTACTGTATATTATTACCAGCAATACATTTCTGAAAAAACAAAATATTACCAGCAATACATTTTGAAGGAAAAAAACATTAGCAGCAATACATTTTCAAGGAAAAAATATTACTAGCAATACATTTTGAAGTCAGAAAATATTACCAGTTATACAATTTTCAAGGAAAATAATATTACCCGTAATACATTTTTTAAGGAAAAAATATTACCAGCAATACATTTTTAAGGAAAAAATATTACCAGCAATACATTTTTATGGAAAAAATATTACCAGCAATACATTTTTATGGAAAAAATATTACCAGCAATACATTTTTATGGAAAAAATATTACCAGCAATACATTTTTAAGGAAAAAATATTACCAGCAATACATTTTTATGGAAAAAATATTACCAGCAATACATTTTTAAGGAAAAAATATTACCAGCAATACATTTTTAAGGAAAAAATATTATAAGTGATATATTTTTGAAGTCAGAAAATATTACCAGTTATACAATTTTCAAGGAAAATAATATTACCCGTAATACATTTTTTAAGGAAAAAATATTACCAGCAATATATTTTTTGAAGAATATTACCAGCAATAAAAACCTTGTCGACATTAAATAACCCATTGAGGATGATATAACGTAAAATAAAACAAACCAAACCAAATCTATTAGTATTTAGTTACTACAGGAGAAACCGCGAGGCTCTGGTAATGTTTGCCATGGAGACATGGCTTACAATGCGCGGCAGTATCTTTAGATACTCATAGAAGCCTACGCTTTGCGAGCATGTCTGTAAATTCGGGTATAAAACCGATTAATGTCGGCCATATTGACTCTCGTATAAACCGGAGAAATGTCTACTTTTTGACTCCAACCAAAGAAATGTCTAACTTTCTTTTATTCTAAACATATTTCCTCTTATTTATATTATTTACGGTTTGACTAATGTTTTCATTTTTGTTATTATTACAATGTTTTAGTCTTTGTGTTCTCTGGTCTTCTTTAAGTACCAATCGATTTGCGTTAACTAGGGAATTTAGAACTGAACCCTTTATTGAATTAATTATAATTATTTAATCTACGAGAGTATTCTGTTCCTTTCCGCTGTTCATGATTATGGATATCCCGTCGTCGTCCTTAACTACATATGATCGGCAGATTGGAGGTTTTGAGAAGCGTGGAACCACCTCTTAATTGCTGCTGTTCCCAGAACCACGCTGACCCCGGGGTGGTAGCATCTATTGGGGGTCCCAGCTATGTGTTAAATAAGAGTCTAGCAGACTATTATTTTTAGAGAATTGTATTCTCCTCTGGCACGGTGGAATAATGGATAGCGGCTCGGATTGTGGAATCGGAGAGCCGAGTTCTAATTCTAGTCGAATCTATTACATTCACTTACGTGCTAATATCCTTGGGAAAGGTATGAATCCTCTTTCCACCCCTAGATATGGGTAAATAACAGGACAGACCGAGTTCTATAGCATTGGAGGGATGGCAACTGGTCTACCGCAGAAAGAAATGACAACCTACCGCGGAAAAAAAACTGCCTCCTCTGTCATGTATCGAAAGATACATGATCACCTAAGCGTGTATCACGTATAGCACATAACTGACGGATTCTCCTCTGACTTTCTCATTTTGATCTTTGAGGCCAGATACGGGAAAAAAGAGGAAGTCGTTTTTGATTTGTTACAACTAAGTTGGGGATGCTAGAGAGATAGAAGGGGATTTCAGGGAATTAAGTTTTATACGTCGAAGACTGTAGACTTTAATAAAGCCACCCAACTGGCTAGTTAAAAATGTACAAGTCGACGTGTTTAATAAAATAGATGAGATAAAAATCACTTTTGTTGATGTCTTTTCATTTCTGGACTCCAAAACATTTTGACAACCGGCCGGGAAAAGACGAGCAAGAAATGATACAACGTTATGTAATCGACCCCCGTCAACCAAACAACCTCCCCAGGACGAGGGGGTATACAACACATGGGCAAATAGTGAATCGCTATTGAATCAAAAGTCTATGAAAGTATAAAAAGAAATTTTTATAGTAAAAATACCAACAATACATTTTTGTAGCAAAAATACCAACAATAAATTTTTATAGTAAAAATACCAGCAATACATTTTTATAGTAAAAATACAGGCAATACATTTTTAAAGGAACATGGTCAGCATTAATCGTAGTTGAAGACATACAATTGCGTTCAAACTATATTTACTTGAAGCCATAAACTTGTTTCAATTATTTGCATTTCGGTATTGAATGAGCCATAGGACTTGATATGTGGCTAAACAAAATCAAACAACCGACATGAAAGAAATCTTTCATGCCATTAATCCATATAATATCCGACAATTCCTTAAAGAAATCAAACTGTATTCCAAAATATAACTCCAACAAAACTGATATATCCCGGAAAGGGATATATTTGATCGAAGTAGCTAAGTGGTTTTGGCTACTATAACCAAGTAGTACACGGTAGCAGTAATCGACTTGTACTCGTCGTAGTAGCAGGTAATATGCTTAGGCAATAGGTGTAGAACAAGAGGATAGCCAATGGCGTATTCCAAATGGGCTTCTTCAGTCTTCTTCTCACTTGGTCTCTCCGTCAGTCTGTATTTATGACTGACATCAGCCAATCATATTCCAGTGAGGGGGAACACAGGTGTATGCATATTCCATTATATCAAAAACAACAACATAAAACACACATATCACCGCCTCTAGGAATTATGTCCACACAAACATGTCTATGCACAAAATCTGAGTATCATCTACCATGTATTCAATTGTGAAATCAGAATAACATGTTTTATTACTTCAGTGCTTCCTAGAAAATTAAATTTCGGCATTAAATGACCCATAAGGAATTGACATGCCGTTAAATATACAAATCAAATCAATCAATCACCGTCTTTACCACTGGTTAGTTATTGCTTGCCCTGAGTATATATTACTCGGTGATGGGTTTAGAATCACAGTTACGCCACAGTATTCATTAGCCAACGTTTTATTCACTGGGCTGTGTAATATGTCTATCCTAATGAAAAAAGTATCAGTTTAAAACTTACGGTAGGTGAATGTGGGTAAAAAATGAACCATGATTTAGGTCTTTTGTTAATTATAAACTTTATGTCCGTCATATAATTAATCTTTTTGGCAAAACGAAAGTTAGTCGCTTTTAAATAAGAATTAATGTGCTTTTGTGGGTCTATTTCGAAGAGGCGATTGAAACTTAATGGCAGATAATGGCCATGGAATAAGAAATAATATTTCTTGTAGACAGTCTGGATGTGTCATCCTGCAATGAAAATGTTTAAAATGTTAACCTATAACCCTGCCGAGATGACAGGAAGTTGGAGAAAACCCACAAGTACCTAGGAAAATTCGATTAGGTATTAGAAGAAGACATTTATACAATCAGCTGTCTATTCTAAGCCAGAATGGACAATATTCGACTCATGACTGCAGAGAAGCAATCATTGTCTATCATTATAAGTATTGTATTCAGACTTTATTTTCATATAATAATCCCGAGATCCGTTCAGGTAAACAAGCGATGAAAATCCAGATTGCAAAATATAAGAGCGTGTTTTCAAATAAAGTGGCGCCAATGGCATTTTAATATGGTGCTCTTAATTAAACGTCTAAGCCCCTACTAAAGTGCAGTGTAGATTTAGTAGTCAAAAATGCAAGACCAGACTATATATATATATATATATATATATATATTAATGCATGTTTCATTAAATAATATAGACAAGTTTTGTCTATTTATTTTAAGTAAGTTCATTTCGTATTGTCTGATAAGCTTAATCAAATTATCGTTAAAAGACGAAAGGAAAACACGATATTGACACATGTTTGAATCCAATCTAAGCTTTCGGCTTACATAAGCCATTATAAAAGATGACAATTTTAATAAATCAAACAACACATATACGAAACCATAATAATGGCCCGCCGTTGCTGTTTGAATAAGCTCAAAGTAACGACAAACTCTTATTTACGATAATGTGATTAAGCTTATCAGACAATACGAAAGGAACTTACTTAAAATAGACAAAACCTGTCTATATTATTTAATAAAACATGCATTAATGAAAAATTGCTGCCGAATATACACAATATATATATATATATATATATATATATATATATATATATATATATATATATATATATATATTGTTTATACGATATTTTTATAGATAAAAATATGTAAGCAAATGCTCTGTTTATAATAAACAGTATTAACAACATTTACCGGCCTGAATGTTCAAGAAATCTCAAAGAAAATATGTGTCGACGCTGACTCGGAGTGGTAGCACCTATTAGGCTCCCAGCTATGGGCGAATAGTGAACCCCTAAAGAAAGACAAAATACTATGAAAGTATTTAAACTACAAATTTCCTATGATTTCTCTGGAACGCTCATATCTGCTCGAAGCGAACCATAACGTAAACAAATGACATCATATATTATGAAATGGACACAGCCCGACAATTATTTTAATATAGTTTCTGTTTATACGTTATTTTTTTATAGATATTTAACTACATGCTCTGTTTATAATAAGCAGTATTAACAATATTAATCTGCCTGGATGCCCGAGAGATTTCATCGAAAATATGTATGCTCCGACAGGAATCGAACCTGTATCCTACCCAGAAGGATCATATAGCCTGACGTGCTATACCATTTGGCTATAGCAGAAATGTATGGTTAGCAACGTTAAATGGTATACCTAAATGGTATGGTAGGTCAGGATATATGATGGTTCCGTGTAGAATACAGGTTCGATTATATTAATATATGTAATTGTGTATTTTATACAAATTTTATTAAAAACGACTGACAAAGTACTTCGATAAATCTTTTTATTCTTTTTATTATTTGTGTGTATACATGTCTGTCTGTTTGTCTGTCTGTCTCTCTCTCTCTATATATATATGTATGTATAAAATTGTGTATAAGTCTGACAAAATACTGCGATAAATCTTTTTATTCAATTTTTCTTGACTATGGCTGTGACTACGAAGGCTGACTATGAGGGATTGATGCTAGAGCTGTCACGTACTGTCAGCCGTCTTTATTAAAAAATTATATATATATATATATATATATATATATATATATATATATATATATATATATATATATATATATGTATATATAATTGTTTATTTAAAAATTATAACATAAATATGTTATAAAATCACTACAAATATAGCCATTTTGTTTCAACACTTCTGGTGTCTTATCAAGTGATGGTGTTGAATGTAGAATAAATGGTTTTAAAAGTTTCAAATTAATTAACGATCCTTCGTAAGAGGAAACACTGTTACATAAGCAGGAATGACCAATCAAAATACAAGTACACGGGAATTAAAAAAACTTGACAACGAAGTAAGGTTATAATAGCTATAAAAAGCTTTAAAGTTGGGGTTTTACTAAAATAGAATTTATTCTAACCAATAAATATTAAATTATATGATAAAATTTGATATTAAAATTAAAGGTAAAAAATTACCAATTTTAAAATCTAAATTTAATCTCTATTAAGTTTAAAATTATAAAACTACTGATGAGAAAAGAAAAAATACATATGTTATTCAATTTATTTTATTTTTTCATTGAAATTACGTTAGAACAGACGCTAATTTCAACTGGTCTTCCCGACAAAAATGTATACATTTTAATTCCAAGTGTATGAATAGGGTGTTCACCTCTCAAATAAAACAATATACACACTCAGATTATAATACATAAGCACCCAGACATATTTAGATATATACACACACAAATAGGTGACGAGACAGGAGACATCTCCACGGCATTACCCCCCCCCCAAAAAAAACAGCCCAAAAAACCGAACACATACATAAATACACAATTAAATGTGCATGCATTTTCTATACATATATATATATCGATAAATACACATCCACATACATACATACACAATTAAATATGCATGCATTTTCTATACACAGAGACACCGATAAATACATGTACACACATGTACACACACACACACACACACACACACACACACACACACACATACATATATATATATATGTGTGTAATTTGGCAGCAACTTTTCTTTTAAACATGTTGTGTTGAATGTTAAAGATTGTAAAAAAATGTAGCAACATGATTCCGCTACAAGACAATTGGCAAAAGTTTTTAAAAAAATTTGACTAAAAACTTTGACCCTGAAGATGAACAATGATGTTCGAAAGTACTCGGTTATCGTACGGACAATATTTATTTCAATATAATTTTCAAATAAAAAGTATCATTAGAAAATATGAGAAAATTCAAAAGAAAATATGCAGGACTATGTTGTCTTTAACATTCAACACAACATATATATATATATATATATATATATATATATATATATATATATATATATATATATATATATATATATATATAACACAGTATCTCATTTGATTTCTGAGGAAAGACCTAGGTGGTCTGAAATATTAAATAAATAAATATATACAAAAACACAGAAATAAATACTTTCATAAAAAAAAACACCCAATTTTGTTTCATTTATTTTATCCAGATATTATATATATATATATATATATATATATATATATATATATATATATATATATATATATATATAATGTATAGTGTTGCGCAAAATGAATGAATCCCTAAGATAATATTTTTAAAAATTGTCTCTTCTTTTCTAGATAATCGACAAATCTGAAACTATATATTAATTAAGAAAAAAAAACCCTTCATTAAATGAATTACAGTCACTTTAATAATAAAAAATAACAAAAAATAAAAAAGAATTTTGTTACATATTAAATCTGTGTTGTATATTTAATATAATTATTTTTCCATTTCGAATTATCTCATTCGCATAGAGCGTGGACATACTTAACGGCTGTTTGACAAAGTTGCACACTTTAATGAGATATTTCTTTTCTGTTGTCGATTTTATTTTCTGTTGTCAGTTTTATTTTCTGTTGTCAGTTTGAATTTGTTTCAAGTTACAAGAATTAGTTTCAAGTCGTCAGGATTCTCTCTAGGCCCTAATTTGGAATCAACACTTTTTGTGTCCTTGGACTCCCAGGAACGATAACTGAGCAGTATTACATAGACGTTCGACGAGATATCCGGAGATATGAACAGCGGAACGAGAAAAATCTACCACAGTAGATTAAAGAAAGGATTCAGTTCGAAATTCACTGATGAAGACCGGAGAATAAAATAACCGAAACGCTGTGATAGCAAAAAAAAAAAAAAAAAAGATGTGAAAGCTAGTCTGCATGGAAAAAATAATTAAAATAATGATTACTACACTACCTATAGTTTAACAATTTTTATATATATGTTATTTTAGTGCATTTAAGAACTTATATTTCAGAAGCGTAGATCAGTTTAATTTAGAAACTACCTTTTACCTTACAATTCTGTTAGACTTTAAAAAATATTTAAAAGCTTTTTCTTACATTTTAGTTGAACTGTGTTGGACCACATATGGCTTATCTTTTCGTTGGTAAGATTATTTTAGATTTAATATAATTTTGTGTTAATCTTCTGGTAGTGTTAGTAACATCTTGTACAGATATGTTGGTATTTGGTTGGTATTTTAACATTTTGCATTGACTGGTTATTGTTATTAACGCCTTATATAAAGAATCTTTAGTCAACAGTTGCATATTAATTTACCAATTAAGTTCTATAGTTAAATTATTTACTGGTTTCTTAAAGAGGCTATTTATTTATCAACTATAAAAAGGATGTTGTTTTTTATGTAGGAAACTCACAGGGCATGTAGCTTGTCTAGCATTTTGTTAGATTACCACTAATCGATAACTACTCTTCCCAGGTTTTAATAATTTTTTATATATGTTATTGTTTTAGTGCATTTAAGAACTTATATTTCAGTAGCGTAGATCAGTTTAATTTCCGTTGCACATTTTATTCGTCATTGAAATGAATGATCGACTATTTAAACAATTAGAATTTTATATATAAAAATTTTCGGCCAAATTTGAGAAACATACACGCAAAAAATACCAAAGGAAAACAACAAAAATCAGTGTTACTGTTTTTCTCATGACACCGCTATTACAATTTTTATTCTTATAAAAAGATAATTTTTAGAATTTTAATAAAAACGCAAACATATAAAAATGGATTTATATACACGCATCCCTCGATTAATGCGCATTCGATTAATGCGTTTTCGTTTAATGCGCTAAAATCTTCTTAGAAAGTTATTCCTAGTATCGCTTGACAATGGAACTCTGGATTTTAAGTTTTATTTTTATAATTAAATCTACAACTTTAGTTTCAGTTTTGAAACAGTAATTTCTGTGTCGCGATGGAATCATATTTTATTAAAAAGAAAATAATTATAATATTAAACTCTACTGTTTGTATCTAGCACAGTTTTATATATATATATATATATATATATATATATATATATATATTAAGCATTTTATCCCAAGTAAACTATTACTATTAGTGCGCAAGTGGTTACAGGGAATGAAGGTAAGAGAAAAAAAACTGGGTATAGGGTGGTGAGGAAAGGAATAACGGGAATCAAGGTAGAAGATGTCGATTGATATCACATTTAAAATTTTGAAGATGGAAGCAAGTAAGAGGAAGGGAGTTCCCCTGTTGGGAAGTGCGAGAGAATAAGCTGTTGGAGTAGAAGAGCCGGTTACATTTAACAGTAAAAGAGTAGGACCGAGAGTAGGACCAAGTAGCATGCTTAAATTCATGCAATCGCGGTACCAGTTAAAAAAGGTCGTCAGAGCAGATACCATGAAAATATTTATAGAAAGACAGAGGGAAGCCACTTTACGTCGGTGAGAAAGTGACTGGAGTCGAGACCACAAGTCAGGACCGATCACATTGCATATCCGTCCTTGGATTTTGTCGGGAACCTCGAGATGAATAGCGGGGGCACCAGACCATATATGGCAACAGTATTCCATGCATGAACGAATGGTAGATTTGTAAATGTGAAGGATGAACTCGGAGGAGAAAAATCCTCGGGTGCGACACAGGGAACCAACTTTCCTTGCGGTAGATGAAGCTATTGATTCAATGTAGTTGTTCAACTTCAGGTCAGTGGGAAACCTGAGACCAACAAGGCGCAGTGAGGCGCTCTCTTGGAGTTGATCATCAACCATGCTGATAGAAGGCAGGGACGTTTTACTATGGTGAGTAAATGACAGTAGTTTCGTTTTGGATGCATTAAAATTCACAAGACATTTCCTGCCCCAGTCAACCAAAGATTGGAGGTCGTTTTTTATACAACATGCTGATAGAAGGCAGGGACGTGTTTCTATGGCGAGTAAATGACAGGAGTTTCGTTTTGGATGCATTAAAATTCACAAGACATTTCCTGCCCCAGTCAACCAAAGATTGGAGGTCGTTTTTTATACGACATGCTGATAGAAGGCAGGAACGTTTTTCTATGGTGAGTAAATGACAGTAGTTTCGTTTTGGATGCATTAAAATTCACAAGACATGTCCTGCCCCAGTCAACCAAAGATTGGAGGTCGTTTTTTATACGACATGCTGATAGAAGGCAGGAACGTTTTTCTATGGTGAGTAAATGACAGTAGTTTCGTTTTGGATGCATTAAAATTCACATGACATTTCCTGCCCCAGTCAACCAAAGATTGGAGGTCGTTTTTTATACGACATGCTGATAGAAGGCAGGGACGTTTTTCTATGGTGAGTAAATGACAGTAGTTTCGTTTTGGATGCATTAAAATTCATAAGACATTTCCTGCCCCAGTCAACCACAGATTGGAGGTCGTTTTTATACGACATGCTGATAGAAGGCAGGAACGTTTTTCTATGGTGAGTAAATGACAGTAGTTTCGTTTTGGACGCATTAAAATCACAAGACATTTCCTGCCCCAGTCAATCACAGATTGGAGGTCGTTTTTTATACGACATGCTGATAGAAGGCAGGGACGTTTTTCTATGGTGAGTAAATGACAGTAGTTTCGTTTTGGATGCATTAAAATTCATAAGACATTTCCTGCCCCAGTCAACCACAGATTGGAGGTCGTTTTTTATACGACATGCTGATAGAAGGCAGGGACGTTTTTCTATGGTGAGTAAATGACAGTAGTTTCGTTTTGGATGCATTAAAATTCACATGACATTTCCTGCCCCAGTCAACCAAAGATTGGAGGTCGTTTTTTATACGACATGCTGATAGAAGGCAGGGACGTTTTTCTATGGTGAGTAAATGACAGTAGTTTCGTTTTGGATGCATTAAAATTCATAAGACATTTCCTGCCCCAGTCAACCACAGATTGGAGGTCGTTTTTTATACGACATGCTGATAGAAGGCAGGAACGTTTTTCTATGGTGAGTAAATGACAGTAGTTTCGTTTTGGATGCATTAAAATTCACAAGACATGTCCTGCCCCAGTCAACCAAAGATTGGAGGTCGTTTTTTATACGACATGCTGATAGAAGGCAGGGACGTTTTTCTATGGTGAGTAAATGACAGTAGTTTCGTTTTGGATGCATTAAAATTCATAAGACATTTCCTGCCCCAGTCAACCACAGATTGGAGGTCGTTTTTATACGACATGCTGATAGAAGGCAGGAACGTTTTTCTATGGTGAGTAAATGACAGTAGTTTCGTTTTGGACGCATTAAAATCACAAGACATTTCCTGCCCCAGTCAATCACAGATTGGAGGTCGTTTTTTATACGACATGCTGATAGAAGGCAGGGACGTTTTTCTATGGTGAGTAAATGACAGTAGTTTCGTTTTGGATGCATTAAAATTCATAAGACATTTCCTGCCCCAGTCAACCACAGATTGGAGGTCGTTTTTTATACGACATGCTGATAGAAGGCAGGGACGTTTTTCTATGGTGAGTAAATGACAGTAGTTTCGTTTTGGATGCATTAAAATTCACATGACATTTCCTGCCCCAGTCAACCAAAGATTGGAGGTCGTTTTTTATACGACATGCTGATAGAAGGCAGGGACGTTTTTCTATGGTGAGTAAATGACAGTAGTTTCGTTTTGGATGCATTAAAATTCATAAGACATTTCCTGCCCCAGTCAACCACAGATTGGAGGTCGTTTTTTATACGACATGCTGATAGAAGGCAGGAACGTTTTTCTATGGTGAGTAAATGACAGTAGTTTCGTTTTGGATGCATTAAAATTCACAAGACATGTCCTGCCCCAGTCAACCAAAGATTGGAGGTCGTTTTTTATACGACATGCTGATAGAAGGCAGGAACGTTTTTCTATGGTGAGTAAATGACAGTAGTTTCGTTTTGGATGCATTAAAATTCACATGACATTTCCTGCCCCAGTCAACCAAAGATTGGAGGTCGTTTTTTATACGACATGCTGATAGAAGGCAGGGACGTTTTTCTATGGTGAGTAAATGACAGTAGTTTCGTTTTGGATGCATTAAAATTCATAAGACATTTCCTGCCCCAGTCAACCACAGATTGGAGGTCGTTTTTATACGACATGCTGATAGAAGGCAGGAACGTTTTTCTATGGTGAGTAAATGACAGTAGTTTCGTTTTGGACGCATTAAAATCACAAGACATTTCCTGCCCCAGTCAACCACAGATTGGAGGTCGTTTTTTATACGACATGCTGATAGAAGGCAGGGACGTTTTTCTATGGTGAGTAAATGACAGTAGTTTCGTTTTGGATGCATTAAAATTCATAAGACATTTCCTGCCCCAGTCAACCACATATTGGTGGTCGTTTTTTATACGACATGCTGATAGAAGGCAGGAACGTTTTTCTATGGTGAGTAAATGACAGTAGTTTCGTTTTGGATGCATTAAAATTCACATGACATTTCCTGCCCCAGTCAACCACAGATTGGATGTTGTTTTTTATACAACATGCTGATAGAAGGCAGGGACGTGTTTCTATGGTGAGTAAATGACAGTAGTTTCGTTTTGGATGCATTAAAATTCACAAGACATGTCCTGCCCCAGTCAACCAAAGATTGGAGGTCGTTTTTTATACGACATGCTGATAGAAGGCAGGAACGTTTTTCTATGGTGAGTAAATGACAGTAGTTTCGTTTTGGATGCATTAAAATTCACAAGACATGTCCTGCCCCAGTCAACCAAAGATTGGAGGTCGTTTTTTATACGACATGCTGATAGAAGGCAGGAACGTTTTTCTATGGTGAGTAAATGACAGTAGTTTCGTTTTGGATGCATTAAAATTCACATGACATTTCCTGCCCCAGTCAACCAAAGATTGGAGGTCGTTTTTTATACGACATGCTGATAGAAGGCAGGGACGTTTTTCTATGGTGAGTAAATGACAGTAGTTTCGTTTTGGATGCATTAAAATTCATAAGACATTTCCTGCCCCAGTCAACCACAGATTGGAGGTCGTTTTTATACGACATGCTGATAGAAGGCAGGAACGTTTTTCTATGGTGAGTAAATGACAGTAGTTTCGTTTTGGACGCATTAAAATCACAAGACATTTCCTGCCCCAGTCAACCACAGATTGGAGGTCGTTTTTTATACGACATGCTGATAGAAGGCAGGGACGTTTTTCTATGGTGAGTAAATGACAGTAGTTTCGTTTTGGATGCATTAAAATTCATAAGACATTTCCTGCCCCAGTCAACCACAGATTGGAGGTCGTTTTTTATACGACATGCTGATAGAAGGCAGGAACGTTTTTCTATGGTGAGTAAATGACAGTAGTTTCGTTTTGGATGCATTAAAATTCACATGACATTTCCTGCCCCAGTCAACCACAGATTGGATGTTGTTTTTTATACAACATGCTGATAGAAGGCAGGGACGTGTTTCTATGGTGAGTAAATGACAGTAGTTTCGTTTTGGATGCATTAAAATTCACAAGACATGTCCTGCCCCAGTCAACCAAAGATTGGAGGTCGTTTTTTATACGACATGCTGATAGAAGGCAGGGACGTTTTTCTATGGTGAGTAAATGACAGTAGTTTCGTTTTGGATGCATTAAAATTCATAAGACATTTCCTGCCCCAGTCAACCAAAGATTGGAGGTCGTTTTTTATACGACATGCTGATAGAAGGCAGGGAGGTTTTTCTATGGTGAGTAAATGACAGTAGTTTCGTTTTGGATGCATTAAAATTCATAAGACATTTCCTGCCCCAGTCAACCACAGATTGGAGGTCGTTTTTATACGACATGCTGATAGAAGGCAGGAACGTTTTTCTATGGTGAGTAAATGACAGTAGTTTCGTTTTGGACGCATTAAAATCACAAGACATTTCCTGCCCCAGTCAACCACAGATTGGAGGTCGTTTTTTATACGACATGCTGATAGAAGGCAGGAACGTTTTTCTATGGTGAGTAAATGACAGTAGTTTCGTTTTGGATGCATTAAAATTCACATGACATTTCCTGCCCCAGTCAACCACAGATTGGATGTTGTTTTTTATACAACATGCTGATAGAAGGCAGGGACGTGTTTCTATGGTGAGTAAATGACAGTAGTTTCGTTTTGGATGCATTAAAATTCACAAGACATTTCCTGCCCCAGTCAACCAAAGATTGGAGGTCGTTTTTTATACGACATGCTGATAGAAGGCAGGGACGTTTTTCTATGGTGAGTAAATGACAGTAGTTTCGTTTTGGATGCATTAAAATTCACATGACATTTCCTGCCCCAGTCAACCAAAGATTGGAGGTCGTTTTTTATACGACATGCTGATAGAAGGCAGGAACGTTTTTCTATGGTGAGTAAATGACAGTAGTTTCGTTTTGGATGCATTAAAATTCACAAGACATTTCCTGCCCCATTCAACCAAAGATTGGAGGTCGTTTTTTATACGACATGCTGATAGAAGGCAGGGACGTTTTTCTATGGTGAGTAAATGACAGTAGTTTCGTTTTGGATGCATTAAAATTCATAAGACATTTCCTGCCCCAGTCAACCAAAGATTGGAGGTCGTTTTTTATACGACATGCTGATAGAAGGCAGGGAGGTTTTTCTACGGTGAGTAAATGACAGTAGTTTCGTTTTGGATGCATTAAAATTCACAAGACATTTCCTGCCCCAGTCAACCACAGATTGGATGTTGTTTTTTATACAACATGCTGATAGAAGGCAGGGACGTGTTTCTATGGTGATTAAATGACAGTAGTTTCGTTTTGGATGCATTAAAATTCACAAGACATTTCCTGCCCCAGTCAACCAAAGATTGGAGGTCGTTTTTTATACGACATGCTGATAGAAGGCAGGAACGTTTTTCTATGGTGAGTAAATGACAGTAGTTTCGTTTTGGATGCATTAAAATTCACATGACATTTCCTGCACCAGTCAACCAAAGATTGGAGGTCGTTTTTTATACGACATGCTGATAGAAGGCAGGAACGTTTTTCTATGGTGAGTAAATGACAGTAGTTTCGTTTTGGACGCATTAAAATTCACAAGACATTTCCTGCCCCAGTCAACCACAGATTGGAGGTCGTTTTTTATACGACATGCTGATAGAAGGCAGGGACGTTTTTCTATGGTGAGTAAATGACAGTAGTTTCGTTTTGGATGCATTAAAATTCATAAGACATTTCCTGCCCCAGTCAACCACAGATTGGAGGTCGTTTTTTATACGACATGCTGATAGAAGGCAGGGACGTGTTTCTATGGTGAGTAAATGACAGTAGTTTCGTTTTGGATGCATTAAAATTCACAAGACATTTCCTGCCCCAGTCAACCAAAGATTGGAAGTCGTTTTTTAGACGACATGCTGATAGAAGGCTGGAACGTTTTTCTATGGTGAGTAAATGACAGTAGTTTCGTTTTGGATGCATTAAAATTCACAAGACATTTCCTGCCCCAGTCAACCACAGATTGGATGTTGTTTTTTATACAACATGCTGATAGAAGGCAGGAAGAAGAAGAAGAAGAAGAAGAAGAAGAAGAAGAAGAAGAAGAAGAAGAAGAAGACGAAGAAGAAGAAGAAGAAGAAGAAG
This sequence comes from Acanthosepion esculentum, assembly GCA_964036315.1. NCBI lineage: Eukaryota > Metazoa > Mollusca > Cephalopoda > Sepiida > Sepiidae > Acanthosepion > Acanthosepion esculentum. Next base: position 81,644,211 of record OZ038508.1, on the reverse strand, counting down.
GAGGAGGAGAAGAAGAAGAAGAAGATGACTTGGTGCACTACGTGCCACAATAGCACATGCAAAAATAAAAATGACATATGCTCATTTTTTTATAAGCTGTGCATACTGCAGTCAACCAATATAGTGTATACAAAAGTGACTAAATTAAAAAAACGTATCAAGACCAGAACATAAATAAAGCCTATCAACACGATTTGGAGGGCACGTGTCCACCATGCGACAGATGATTTATAAATGGAAGGACTTTGGTATGACGTCATCGCACTCAAGAAGTTGTTGTCTGCGAAAAATAACTACAAGAGCAAGTACTTCAGCAAACCCAGGCGAATTTTGCTGTGCCCTTTGCGGTTCTCCAAAGCTCAATGTTGGAATCAATGTGTATAAGTCTACAGTAAAATGAAATCTGAACGAAAGCTTAGTCCTATTTGAAATGACATATGCAAGACATCAAGGGTTTGTGAGAAATGAATGCCGTTTTAAGAAAGGTGGGATGGTATACATATATCTACCGCTATCATTAGTGGATACTCGTGCTTGAAATAGACGCCTCATTTTTATTTTAAACGGTGTGCATTGCGTCTATCGCCCTGCGTATTCGATAAATCTCAATGAAGAAAATGGGCTTTCCGACAAGATTCGAACCTGCGTTCCGCTTTACAGGAGCTTCACAGTAAAGCAGATTCTATTATCCCTTTTGATATATATATATATATATGTATATATATATATATATATATCAACTTCTATATTTATCAACGGATAAGCGTTATGTTGTTGCGATGTCACTGAAATGTGCTGGCGAAAGGTCAGTCCTATTTGAAATAACATATACAAGACATCAAGAGTTTGTGAGAAATGAATGCCGTTTTAAGAAAGGTGGGATGGTATACATATATCTACCGCTATCATTAGTGGATACTCGTGCTTGAAATAGACGCCTCATTTTTATTTTAAACGGTGTGCATTGCGTCTATCGCCCTGCGTATTCGATAAATCTCAATGAAGAAAATGGGCTTTCCGACAAGATTCGAACCTGCGTTCCGCTTTACAGGAGCTTCACAGTAAAGCAGATTCTATTATCCCTTTTGATATATATATATATATATGTATATATATATATATATATATATCAACTTCTATATTTATCAACGGATAAGCGTTATGTTGTTGCGATGTCACTGAAATGTGCTGGCGAAAGGTCAGTCCTATTTGAAATAACATATACAAGACATCAAGAGTTTGTGAGGGGTGAATACCGTTTTAAGAAAGGTTGAAAGGTATACATATATCTATTGCTATCATTAGTGGATACTCGTGCTTGAAACAGACGCCTCATTTTTATTTTAAACGGTGTGTATTACGTCTATCGCCCTGCGTAAATCTCGATGAAGAAAATAGATTAATATTACGACACACCACTGCAACGATCTAAGGAAAAAATCGATTACACCCTGTCACTCGAATGGGAATAAAACTGACCGTATGGTGAAAGAAAAGAAACTAAAGCGACCGTTTTAATTAATTTGCACAATGGTCAGCTTTATCATCAGTGTAAGAACGGGGAGCTGAATTTAGGATGGGGAAGAGAGAGAGTCTTGAAGTTGACCCAAGATTTGGATGTCTTGCGACGGCCACCACCGACGAAAACATTGATGGTGTTCGCCACATGATGATGGATGACAGGCGATTGACCATGAATCAAATCGGTAACGCTATTAGCATATCCAGTGAAATAGTTGAGAATATTCTGCAAAACAAAAATTGGCATGACAAAGATTTCTGCTCGGTTGGCGCTACGTCTACTCACACCTGATCAAAAGCTGACCAGTCTAATCACGTCACGGGAAAATCGGACATTGCTTTAGGCAGATCCATCTTGTTTCCTTGATATTATATATATATATATATATATATATATATATATATATATATATATATATATATATATATATATATATATATGTATATATATATATATATATATATATATTTAAGATAATTGTCGGACTTTACCCATTTCATATATATATATATATATATATATATATATATATATATATATATATTTAAGATAATTGTCTGACTTTGTCCATTTCATATATATATATATATATATATTTAAGATAATTGTCGGACTTTGTCCATTTCATATATATATATATATATATATCTTCTGTTTATACGTCATTTTAATAGATGCAAATATTTAAGCAAATGTTCTGTTTATAATAAACAATATTAACAACATTTACCGGCCTGAATGTCCGAGAAATCTCAAAGAAAATATGTGTCCCCCGACAGGAATTGAACCTTCATCCTACACGGAACCGCCATATAGCCTGACGTGCTATACTATTTAGCTACAGAGGAAGCGTCAGTTTATCAAGATTAAATTACTGTTTTTGAATTACAAACTTCCTGTGATTTCTCTCGAAGGCTCATATCTGCTCGAAGCGAATCTTAATGTAAACAAATGACGTCATATATTATGAAATAGACTAAATCCAATAATTATTTTAATATACTTTTTGTTTTCAAATATGAGGCTTTGATTGAAATGTGCAGATACACTGAACCAGCACAAACGTCCAACCTAACTTTATTTCTCGTTGATAAATGAAACACGTGTGTCCGAAAATTTCGATAATTAACAACTTTTCTCATCATTATTAACATTATTCGGACTATTGTCCTCATCTATGTCGCCATATTTATTACAACATTTCGGCCATTGTACACTCCATCCTTCTTCAGGTGGTTGGAATGTCGAACTGAACCCTTTATTTCGTTCACTGGGGTAGACTGTTCTAGTTCCACGTGCCATGTCTAATGGATGTCAGTTATCAGTTATCTCCTGTTAATTCCCTTCTCCAAGTTAGATCCAGTGACAGGACCCAAAGACCTGGTTAAGGCGGTGGAGAACATGGAGAAGGGGAATTAACAGGAGATAACTGATAACTGACATCCATTAGACATGGCAAGGGGAACTAAAACAGTCTACCCCAGTGAGCGAAATAAAGGGTACAGTTCGACATTCCAGCCAACTGAAGAAGGCAGGAGTGTACAACGGCCGAAACGTTGTAATAAATATGGCGATTAAGATGAGGACAATAGTCCGAATAATGTAAATAGTGTACATAATACCTCATATCAGAAATATACACAGATTTTCTCATCATGCTTCTGCCTGGTGTGAAGGCCTATTAATATATAATAAATAGTGTTATTTTTTATTATCATTATTATTGTTGTTTTTTTCCCTCTTGAATTTCTTTCATCGTGTTACTTTATCTAGATAGATAGATAGATAGATAGATAGATAGATAGATAGATAGATAGATATGAGCAGAATGAGATAATAATTATTCCAATTCACATTTGATTCCAATTCATATATACAGTGAATCCCCCGTATTCGCGGGGGTTAGGGACGAGAACAGGCCGCGTATAATTAGAATCCGCGGATACTTGTAACCTCCCCTTAAAGCGCTTATAAGTACCTATTTTGATTGTTAAAACCCCATATACCTTAAACTTTCATCCTAAATACTTTAGAAACATTTCAGACTCTTTTTGAAACATTTTAGAGAAATAGTATTGGTGACTTAACGTAAATTTTCTAATTTAAGTACAATAAACATTTTTAATTACGCGATACAAGCATTGAAAATACTGTATAAAATATGTGTAACAAGACATAAAATATAAAGTTCTTAAAACATTTTCTAAAAACAGAACTGTGATGATGCCCCCAGACTTAGCATAAGCCACTTTTAAGACCCCCAGCCGCAGCCCGTAACATAGAACAAAGCCCAAGCACTACGCATGTTTTCCCGTTTGTTTTTTTTACAATGAAGATGTACAATTCTGCCAATTTTTACCATAAAAATGGACTGTTATATGTTTTAAGTCACTTAAATAACAGGAAAATAATACAACAATATTTTAAATATGTTCTATCGAAAAGAATACGCGAATCGAGGGAGTTTTCAGCGAATAATTTGTACATTATCTTCTTCAGAAAAACACGCGAATATTCCGGGTTTCCGCGAATAACAAGTACATATGTTCTAAAGAAAAATCCGCGAATGCGTGAAGCCGCGAATACTGAAACGCGAATAGGCGTTGACTCATTGTATATATATATATATATATATATATATATATATATATATATATATATAAGTGAACATAGAAGTCAACACTTAGAGGCGACAGTCTGTTTCATGCTAGTGCAATCGCTTTATATTTACACACGCTCTATCTCTGATATTGAGCACTTTATCCCATAAATATAGCACACTTTAAGACTATATTTCTTCATATATATATATATATATATATATATATATATATATATATATATATATATATATGATAAAACTCCCGTTGATATATTTGTCACATGATTCTATATTAAACTAGTTATTAACAACTGAAATCCCAATAGCCATTTCTGTTCTCGTACGGCTATAAATGTTGAATGTCGTAGACGTAGACATACGCTTGCAATAATTTAGTTCATTGACATTTAAGATGTTTGACTATATCTCTGATTTAAACGATTGAATTTTTTTTCATAGTTCATACCTACCAACTTACCCCGCCCCCCAAATTCTCCAGCAGAAAATTTAATACACTAATCTACAAACAGAACCGGATCTTTCTGTCGCCAAATTCATGCTATTCACTGAGAGAAAACACGTTGTAAATTCTACTCGCTTTTCTCAATTTTAAATGAGTTGCTACGGGCAACATACTGTTGCAAACGGTCAAGTAAAGCGAATTCTGCATGCAACTTGGTCTGCGAGACGATGCTGGAAACATAGCCAACATAGCTTGGTTATTTTTCGTATGCCCGTCCGAAAATAGCATTGGATCAATATTGTGACGTCACAGTGAATTAGCGTTGTCTATTCGTATAGGCCTGCTCTCGGTCAATAAATAATGTGGCAGAGACAAAAGATCTGCTCGAGAGAAAAGGACGCTACAAAAAATGACATAGTCGAGGTCAACAAGTTTGCAATTCCATCAAAACGCGTTCACTTGAGCAGAGTAAAGGCTTCTTGGTTTCTACGTTTGTACATTTATATACCATATAAAAACAAGCACATCTCTCGCTCTCTCTCGGGATAAATACATACATGCATATATATATATATATATATATATATATATATATATATATATATATATATATATATGTGTGTGTGTGTGTGTGTGTGTGTGTGTTTGTGTTTGTGTGTGTGTAGTTAGGTAGCAAATTCTCTTTTAGGCATGTCTGATTAAATAAAGTATTCACGGTATAAAAAATACTGATTAATAACACAACTATCCTAAAAGCGACTTTCACATTTATAGCACATTACTCAGATCATTTAACTGCAATGCATGGAAGGTTATTCGTGGGTATGACTGGATTATGTTAAAAATAAGCAGACATAATGTCTATACTTTATTTAATCTGACATATATATATATATATATATATATATATATATATATGTGTGTGTGTGTGTGTGTGTGTGTGATCCTATTTTCATTTAGACATATCAGATTAAACAATTTAGACGTGTTATGCTTATCTTCAATAAAATCTTTACGTAATCACATTACGCTTTCTTGTTTCCTCATTAAAGACAGCAAGGAAAGTACTGTGGTTGTATTTATTAATTTTTTATTTTTTTTATTTCCGAGTACTTTCGATATTTCTTTGTTCTTTATCCTATCATACTGCCGGATTCTGATTCATATTTGATCTGTATTTGATACCCATGCATATATATATATATATATATATATATATATATATATATATATATATATATATGCAAGTTACATTTTATTTTTTTAAGGTAATTCACCCTAAGCAAGGCAGGAGTGGCACAAGCGCGCATGGGTTTACGGAGGATTAAGAACAAGAGTAATGAGGCGTATTTGAGGAAAGAAAACAATGAAGGACGAGGAACAAGTTCAGGGTGTCAGATGGCGATTGACATTACACTTGAATATTTGAAGATTATAGTCATCGGGGAATCAAGTAAGGGGAAGGGAGTTCCACAGACGGGAAGTGCGGGAGAAGAAGCTGATTGAGAAGAAGAGACGGTTACATTAAACCGTTTTTACAGTGAAAGGGTGGGACAGAGATGCCAGCCTGGTAGCTCGTTTAAATTCATGCAGTCTGGGAACCAGCGAAAATAGTTCAGCGGAACAGTTGCCGTGAAAATATTTGTAGAAGAGACAAAGGGGGTCCACGACACGTCTGTGGGATAGCGATTGTAGACTAGATACCCGATCAGGACCTATCATCTTGTATATTCGTCTCTAGATTTTGTCAAGGACCTTGAGACGTACAGCGGGAGCACTAGTCTATATACGACAGCAATATTCCATGCAAGGACGGATGGTTGATTTATAGATTTGAAGGATGGACTCAGACGAGAAAAATTTTCTGACATGACACAGAGAACCAACTTTCCTTGCGGTAGATGAAGCTATTGATTCAATGTATTTGTTCCACCTCATGTCAGTCGGCTGCGTGAGATGACAGACAAGGTGATTTGATTAAGTTTTTTTTATATAATTTCTCATATGATTCTATAAATTTTTTCTTTTCAGTAGATAAATTATACAAAAACTGTCCAAATGTTTTTTTCCGAGCGCTTTCGGTTATACATTTGACCATTTTCAAGGATGACATATATTAACTGTTAACTGTAAGTATTTAGTATTATAGAATGTTTTATTTTCAAAACACAACTCAAATAAGTCTCATTTAAATACTCATGGAAACCTACCGGACCCTGTTCTCAACATACTTGTTGATAATACAAATATAATAACATCGTCTACATGTAAAAAAAGGCAAAAAAATAAAAAATAAAAAAATAACGAAAACCTTATTAATATAAACAAAGAAAAACAACACTGAATAATATCAACTATGAACATGGACACAATATGTTGATTGTGTTTTGAATATAAAACATTCTGTTATGACGGAGGGCGGTAGTTGCGACTCTGAGATCCGAAGACGGTTTGGAATGGCCAAGGATGCATTGCGGACAGCTGGGCAGAGTACTGCGAAACAGGAAGATTTCTGTGGTGACAAAGAAAAGAGTACTGAGCTGCTACATGACATCTGTCCTCCCATACTGCAGCGAATCTTGGACGGTATCCTCAAGGATGAAGAAGAGACTCGAGGCGGCGGAATTGTCGTTCTACAGAAGGATGCTGAGAATATCCTGTACCGAGCATGTGAGCAACGATGAGGTCTTGGTTAGGATGCAAAGAAGGAGAAAGCTTATGCTTAACATAAGGAAGAGGCAGATGAAATTTCTGGGACACGGGATGAGAAAGGAGGGCCTGGAGAATCTGATACTCACGAGACGAATAGAGGGAAAAAGAGACAGGGGAAAGCAGCGCATGACATACGTGGCGGTCGTGGATGGCGGAGTGTAGACTGGGGGAGTTGGCAGAAACACAAAACCTGCTCAGAGTCACAAAGGATAGGGGGATGTGGAGGGCCATGATCGCCTACGTCCTAAAAGGACACGGCAGATAAAAAAAGAATTTCCAGTTAACACTTAATATACATCATCCTTAAAAATGGCTAAATGTATAGTTGAAAGCGCTGTAAAAAATATAATATTTGGAGAGTTTTTATATAATTTATTTACTGAAAAAATAAAAGATCACATGTGAAATTAAATAAAAAACTTAATCAAATCACCTTGTCTGTCATATTTAATGAAGGTTGCATGAAAGAACAATTGCTACCAAAATACACAATATATATCAATGAATTACTTAATTATAATTATCAAATCCTCCTAACAATTTCTATCATATGTATATCATTGCTTGATCCGGCTTCTAATGCTTCAGTTTGAGCGGTTTGGTGATATTAGTCGTGGCTCCAGGGGGCACATTCCTATGGTTACAGAGAATTTCAGTTGAGTTCCACCACGGAATATGTGAGCGAGCGGCGCTATATTGAGTCTGATTTGCTACGTCTTCGTCACCGAGGCCCGTTGGAACAGTTGATATGACGTTTGCTTGATAACTCAACTGTCCGGGTTTCAATTCTCGGTAGAGGATGCGCACTGCTGATGAGTCCCAAATATAGGACGAAACGGCCGTCCAGTGCTTTCTGCATTCTGTTAAGGTTTCTTTCAGACTCAATGAATTACTTAATTATATATATATATGTGTGTGCGTGCGTATGTATATATATATATATATATGAATGTGTGTAAAAACATAAGATATAACTAAAATATATCTGTAAAAAATAATATAAATAAAGACAAACGGAAAACGTATATCAGCCGACGCGTTTCGTCCTCTGATGAACTTTATCAAGGGTCCACCAGTCACTGATCTGACGGGTGCTTGCGTGTGTAGAAGCTTGCGGAGGACATTTTGAACATTTGTTATGAGTTGCAATGTTGATTTTATTTTTCAACTTGTATATATGAACAGAATCAAAATGTCGTAAGTTTTTCGTAATCTTTAAATTAAAGAACAGTCATAAATATATTTCAGGCTAATTAAAATATGAATATGCTTATCGGATTCTTTCAAATATCTACTTTCCTAAAAGAAGTATTCTTTCCAAAGTCCTTCATGATTATAGAAATTTTGAAAAACATTATAATTAAACGGTTAAATCCAAATCCTCCTATATATATATATATATATATATATATATATATATATATATATATATATATATATATATATATATATATATATATATATTCAAGGGTCATAATGAATAAGGTGAATTTTTCGGTATAAGGACTTCTAATACAGATAGAAGCTTACTCTTTTTTTGTTTTGCTTCTTTTTCACATGGATTTAATTTCTTTTGCAGATTAAAAAAACTTTGAGAGTTTTGGCGATTAACAAAGATGGCCGACCAAGAAGCATGCTCCAGGATTGAACAGCGGTCAGTTATCAAGTTTTTGGTTGCTGAAGGGTGCAAACCAGTTGAAATTCATACGAGAATGTCAACTGTGTATGGTGCCACATGTTTCAGCCAAACAAATGTCGAAAAGCGGGCTAAATTGTTTAAAGAATGACGGAGCAGTGTTGAGGAGGAAGACAGGCCTGGGAGGCCTACTGAAGTGAGGTCTCCTGAGGTGATCGAATCAGTCACTGACCTCATTCAGTCTGACAGAAGGGTGACATTGCAAGGACTTTGAGCTTATCTGTTGGGACAAACGCAGAGGTCATCAGTCAGAAGGAGTCATCTTGCACCATGACAACGCAAGGCCTCACACAGCAGCTCAAACGGTGCAGACCATCAACAAGCTAGGCTGGGAACTGTTCCCTCATCCCCCTTACAGCCCAGACCTTGCCCCTTCAGACTTTCACCTGTTTGGTCCCTTGAAAGCGTTCACGAGAAGCACGAAGTTTAAAAGTGACGATGATGTCAAAAGTGTTGTGAGCGACTGGCTGAGACATCAGTCCAAAGATTTTTTACGCTGAGGGAATACGGAAGCTTGTGCACAGATGGGAAGAGTGTGTGACAGTGCTGGGAGACTACGTTGAAAAATTAAAAAAAAAGTAAGCTTCTATCTGTATTAGAAGTCCTTATACCGAAAAATTTACCTTATTTATTGAATGAACCTCGTATATATATTTTAAGAGATTTTTTATGTTTATACATTCTTTTTATAGATACAAATATTTAAGTAAATGCTCTGTTTTTTGTTTTTTTTATAATACACAGTATTAATAACATTTACCGGCCTGAATGTCATTAATACTGTTTATTATAAAACAGAGCATTTACTTAAATATTTGTATCTATAAAAAGAATGTATAAACATAAAAATGTCTTAAAATAATTGTCGGACTTTGTCCATTTCATAATATATATATATATATATATATATATATATATATATATATATATATATATATATATATATATATATATATATATATATATATATATATATATATATATATATATATATATATATAATAATTATTATTATTTATGCATTATTAATAATAATAATGCATAAATTAATTTCACAAAATAAATTACAACATCTTGCATTATTCGGACTATTATGCTTATCGCTATATACGCTCCGGCCTTCTTCGGGTGTTTGGAATTTCACACTGAAACTTTCATTTCGTCCACCGGGGTAGATTGTTCTAGTTCCACGTTCTAGTTCCAGGTGCCATGCCTCTTCCTGATGTCTCAGTTATTTCCCTTTAACTCAACTTTCAAAGTTTTTTGTTTCACCACTGCTGTGGCCTGGTATTGAACTCAAAACATTGTGTGTCTAGTCACTGGATCTAACCAACGTCTTTATCCACTGGATATCCTTGAGGACATCTGCGTATCAATTTTTGGGACTTATAAACTTAATGTCTCAGCTTTAATTTTTACCAATACTCATATTGCAATAATGTAAACAATTCAAGTAATCATAATACCTCATCTCAGAGAAATAGACAAACACTAACAACATTTACTCACTTTTCTTTATTAGGCATTAAATTGCATCATTTAGGATCCTCCATAGTTTACCTTGACTTTCAGTTTTCTTAAAGTATATTTAGAAAAACGACTCACCTTTTCCTCGGTCGCCTTAGCCAAAAGTTTGGCATGATCCTCTGGGGGCATACCGAAAGCATCCTGGGCGTACTGATAAAGATCCTGCATATAAGGAAGATGTCCTCCGATGGTGGTGCCGATCTTATGTTTGATGGTGTACAGGACCTCGATATATAGCAGCTCGTACTGAAATGTTAAAAAGATTATCAGTTGGAAATTTACAAAAAGACGTAAAAATAATCTTTAAACTATTTAATTTTCAAATCATTTTACCCCAAAGTCGCTAAGACGCAAGCATCTTGGGCATGAAAATAAACTACTTCTGCGTCCTGGGTATGACGATAAACTACATTTGTGTCCTGGGTAAGACGATAAACTATGTCCAAAAGCAAGGCCTCTGATCAGGAGGTTTTGAGGAGCGTGGAAACACCTTTTAATTGCTGGTGCTCTCAGGTTCATCCTCACCCTCGGTGGTAGCACCTGTTAGGGTCCCAGCTATGGGCAAATAGTGAACCCCCCCAAACAAAAATAAAACCCTGTGAAAGAATAAAACTACAAGCAATACATTTTTATATAAAAATTTACCAACAGTATATTTTATCTAGTTGTAGGACTTTCAAAATACATTTAATTGAGGTCTTAAAATTGTGTTCAAAATATTTAGACCAGCATTAAATAA
>OZ038508.1:81620450-81627950 GCA_964036315.1 Acanthosepion esculentum | reverse complement strand
CCTCTCTCCTTAATAGTAGTTTTTCTCATATTCTCTAGCACGCAGTAACCCCTTTGTGTCTTAGTGTCTTTAGTGCTTTACTTGGGGGAAAATTTAAATGCAATGTCAATCGTTATCTCCTGTCTTAATTCTTATTCTTTTATTGTCCTTTCTCCTTAATATTTTTTTGCTTGTCATATTCTTTCACCCTCAAATTCCTTGCTTTAGTACCTTACTTTGAAATGAAATGATAAAAAAATATGAAAACAATATATAAAACCAGAGCCGATTTTCTGTCCGTCACAAACTACCTGCATCTGACTTTTCATGCGCATATATAATGTAGATGTGCATGTTTCTGTTCTAGGTGACTTTCATGTCCTCGTGCCATTCTATGGATGCACAAGAACACACATAGCTAGATTTTATGAATTTAAGCGCAGTACTAGATTGGCAGTAAGGTCTCATCATTTTACAGTTGAAATGGCTACGAGGCTGGCATCCCGTTCCCACCCCTTCAACGTTGAAACTGTTAGATGTAGACGTATCTTCTACTCCAATAGCTTCATGTCTCGCACATCTCGCCTGTGGAACTCCCTTCCCTATTCCTGTTTCCCTGACAAATACAATCTCCAACTATTTAAGTGTAACGTCAATCGACATCTCCAATTGCCTTGATCTACCCACTTCTCTTCTCCACATCATTTCACCTTTCATTCCTATCTGCTCTCGCTCCAAATCTTCTGTAACCCCCTTGCCTTGATCGATCCACTGTCTTTCTCCTCATCCTCTCCTTTACCACTCCTATCTGCTCTTCCTCCAAACCTTCTGTAACCCCTTGCGTGCTAGTGGCTTCCAGCCTTGCTTGGGGTGATAAGCTTAAAAAAAAAAAGAAGTATTTACAAGGATAACCCCACAATTGTATTTATACATAATTTCATTCAATACTGTTTTTATCATTTAAATCAGCCATGGGGAATGTTTTCCGACCAGTGGGTCGCATCAGATATGGCTCGTCATAAAGTTAGACGTACGAGTAAAGAGATTCAAGGTAATTTTTCGTTGAAGGTGCCATTTTCACTACAGAAAACTAGACGCCATAGAAATGGAGAAAGAGTAATTCTTATTTATTAACGCATTCTGTTGCATGACATTTTTTTGTTATTTATTCATTTAAAAATAAAATAAATAATTTGTTCATATTTCTGAGATGGGGTATTATAACTATTTACACTATTTAGACTGTTCAGACGGCTGTCCTCATATTTGTTGCCATATTGACGATGTTTCTGCTGTTGTACACCCCGGCTTTCTTCAGGTTCTCAAGGACACATGGTCCAGTGGATGAAAGCGTTGGTTTGAATAATCCCAAAGAGCTGTGAATTCAATACCTGGCTACAGCAGAGATGGACAAAAACTCGGAGCATTGAGCTAAAGGGAGATAACTGAGATATGCTGAAGAGGCTTTGCACGTGGAACTAGAACAATCTGCCCCGATGGACGAAATAAAGGGTTCGTTTCGAAATTCCAATCACCGAAAGAAGTTCAGAGCATACAACGCCCGAAGCGTCGTGAATATGGCAACAAAGACGATGACCTCAGTCCGAACAATGTAAACAATTTTAAAAATAAAAATATATTTCTTCTCCAGAGAAAAAATCTTATGAACGTCTAATTTGCATGCCTAATCTTCGTTAGTGGAAATCGGCAATGCTTATCTACCTATCTTCAACGAAAAGTTACAAAATTTCAGAAACATTGCACTCAATCATTGTTTTGCGTGTGGTTATGTAAGAGACAATGTGAGTGAACAAGTGAGGAAGAAACGAAACAAACACAATATCAATAATTGTTATTTTTCTCATGAAATTCAGCAGGCGATCCAGAAAGTTTTTTTTTCGGGTGGTATATCATTTCACTCCAAGTAAGACAAGACAGACACTAAGATGCAAGGGTTTACTGAATGTGAAAGAATAAGAAAAAACATTATTAAGGAGAGATGCTGGATAAATGGTCGGTTCCCTGTACTGTTCTTCGTGACCGAGCGGTAAAGGACACTGGATCAAAATGTATGTTCGATCCCTGTCGGAAAACGCATTTTTTTTTCACTAAGATATCTCGAACGCGCAGGTCAACAGACATAATAAGTAATAAATCAAAATGGGGCGTTTATTTTAAATACGAAGTATCTACTATAATAACGTTTGAAGTATATGTATATATAATAACTATAAACATTAATTTGTTTGAGTAGACGCCCAGATCTTAAAAACGTGAATTATGTCTACCAGTCTGCGTATTTTAAAGAAAATGTACAGTTTATTAATTCTGTCAAATATACTCTAAATCACACTATTTAAGATAAATGCAAAGCGTAAATATGGGTAAATAACATATAGAGAAAGAAGGAATAAAGTCGGATTAAATATATATATATATATATATATATATATATATATATATATATATATATATATATATATATATATATATATATATAAACGTATGTGTCCGGGTTTCAATTCTCGGTAGTAGATGCGCACTGCTGATGAGTCCCAAATATAGGACCAAACGGCCGTCCAGTGGTTTCTGCATTCTGTTGAGGTTTCTTCTAGACTCGATGAATTACTTAATTATAATTATCTCAAATCCTCCTAATTTCTATCATATATTCTATTCTATATATATATATATATATATATATATATATATATATATATATATATACACATATATAATATATATATATATATATATATATATCTACACATATATATAATATATATATATATATATATATATATATATACACACACATATATAATATATATATGTGTGTGTGTGTGTGTGTGTGTGTGTGTATATATATATATATATATTCAAATATGAAAATAAGATATCACATATTGAGTGGTGGTGTTAATAAAATAGTACTCGATGTATATATATATATATATATATATAGTTGTATATTTAGGCAGCAATCCTTTGTTTATGCATGTTTCATTAAAAACGACAGACACGGTACTACGATTGAGCTTTTTATTTAATTTTTCTTGTGTTCGAACAAGACCTTTCTATTCTGGACAAAGGGTGTGTAAGAACTGTCCAAATGTTTTATGTTTCCGAGTGCTTTCGGCTATACCATTAGCCATTATCAAGGATGATTCGATTTTCACTTAATTGAGTGTGTGCATTATGTGTCTGTCTTAGTGTGTAGTAGGGATGTTTTTAATTTCCGAATACGGTTAGCACATTGTGGCCTTGTTCGTAGTTAATATTGTTAAGTGTTGGCTTTTTCTTTATTTATTATTAAAGCCTTCATTATTTTTAATCTTTTTTTACAGGTAGATGCAGTTAAAATATTTGTGTTTTGTACTAGTATGTTTCTAATGGAGTCTGGTAAGTTTGTGTGTGTGTTTAAATGGGTTCTAATGGAGCTGTCGTCAGATAGGTGTAACGTAAGATGTCTGGATAAGCATGTAGTTGTGTAACCGATGTAATTATTCATGAGGCCGGTTTTTATCAGGAACACAGTTCCTTAAGGGGCATTTGAAGACGATCAGGTGATAGTAACAACAAAGATGAGGACAATAGTCCACATGTAAATAGTGTAAATAATGATAACTCCTCACCCCAGAAATTCAGACAGAAGACGATCAGGTGATAGTAACAACAAAGATGAGGACAATAGTCCACCTGTAAATAGTGTAAATAATGATAATCCATCACCCCAGGAATTTAGACAGAAACCTAATAGAATATTTTTACACTTTCCATTGGATTATTGAAGGAATTTCAATATTCATTTAGCTACCTCAATCGAACCTGTCCTGATGGGTGAGTTGGGAATAGCGGGTGATCTAGGCTTCGATGCGCTCACCCAGTGTATATTCATCCTAGCTCCAACCACCCACCCTCCGTAATCCAACATATTCCATCATGAGTAGAACGGCGAATTAATCAGTACTCCTCTAGCAAAGAAAATACTTGAAAAACATAAAATAGTCTGTTATAAAATTCTTAATGAAAGTGGATTTAAATCTTCAAAAATTGAATTTGTGGAAAATTATGATCGTTCCAAGAATATAAACAGAAAAAGGAAAATCAATTAGTGCACACTAAATTAGGACATAAATTCTTAGAATTAGTTGAAAAGCATTTTCCTAAGAAGAGCCCACTGAGGAAATTTTTCAATCGCAACACTATAATTAACTTTGCTATAGTTGCACAAATAATTAAGAAAAAATAATTAAATCACATAACGCTAAAATATTGAGATTATATAACAAAAATAACGGGTATACTAATGCTGACACTATAACCTAAATAATTTTAAAAACTCCCAACCAGTGCCTGTTATTCAACAGGGATTTAACAAAACCCATAGTATATGGATGTTCTATAGGGTTGATCTAAAATCCCAGTAATTTAACGCTTTTACGTCGGTAGTACAATGAATGATTTTAAAACAAGCGCTTTTATAGTCATATCTCATCTTTTAATAACGCGTCTAAACGAAACATGACTTCGCTTTCAAAGTATTTTGGGGAAATAAAACAAAAATAAAACACCCAAAGTTAAATGGAAAATCCTAAAACTACTAGAAACTCGAGGTCTCTAAACGAACCGTGTTTTCTCTGCCTACGGGAGAAAATACAAATAATTCAATACTCAGTGAGAGTCTGTTGAATCAGAGATATGAAACAGCAATAAATTGTAAACGCACAAACGAATTTCTTATCGCAGCCGCTTTCGGCTGCTCACTAAAGCGGAAGAGAACAGGGCATTTTTTCAACCTTGACCTCTCCATCATGATCCCTACACGCTTGTAATTTCGTTTGGAGATGAACTAATTCCCTTTTTAGTTCGCCGTTATTACGAACCTAGTCGTAATACACATCAACAACTTCCAACCGTCGACACGACCGGAGCAGCCGCACTTCAACAACCTCCAACCGTCGACACGACCGGAGCAGCCGCACTTCAACAACCTCCAACCGTCGACACGACCGGAGCAGCCGCACTTCAACAACCTCCAACCGTCGACACGACTGGAGTAGCCGCACTTCAACAACCTCCAACCGTCGACACGACTGGAGTAGCCGCACTTCAACAACCTCCAACCGTCGACACGACCGGAGCAGCCGCACTTCAACAACCTCCAACCGTCGACACGACCGGAGCAGCCGCACTTCAACAACCTCCAACCGTCGACACGACCGGAGCAGCCGCACTTCAAACAACCTCCAACCGTCGACACGACCGGAGCAGCCACACATCAAACCCTCAACCGGAGCGTCCGCATCTGCAACGTCGAACCAATGACTCAACCGGAACGTAAGCACCTCAACATCCAACCAGTCAGCATTACCAATATATCCACTACTTTTCTCCTTCAGTTAATAAACCCAGCGTAAATCATACACATCTTCGTTCTGTTGTCCATATTGTTTCACCTGGTCAGATCACAAAGTAAAAATGTGGCGGACTCCTTGTGACATCATCATTTTACGACATGGTGGGGCGCTCGGGCCATCACGCCCCCCTCCGTGGTGTCCGCTACATTCTAACCTACAAACAAATCATCTTATGTTTATTATGTTTATAAACATTGCATCGTTGGCCACCGTCAATCTAGCCTAGTAGTACTTGTATTATATATTTCATTTTCATTTTACTTTAAATTTTACTCTAAACTTAAAATATATTCTAATTTATTCTTACTTCTGTAAGTTAACCGTAATATATGTTAAATTTTAATTTTAGTTTGATTACTTTTATTATTAATCTATCATCTTGTTTTAGTCATTATTACTTGACCTCTTTAATAATACCTTATAATTAAACGTCTGTCCAGATTCGTAAAAACAATAGGCTAAAATTAGCACTTTCTCTCAGACGCCAAATCGGTCGGGTTTCGATCCAAACTCGCTTCTATCACCTGTTCATTTTTTATCATTTTTGGGGCAATAACATCAGTTATCATTTCCAACTTAATTTATTGTAATTTGGAGGTTAATATTAATTTTAATTTGATTTTACTTCTATTTCTATCTTGGTTTCACTCCCTATTAATTTTAAAAATTTATTCGTTTTATTATTTGAATTATTCTTCTCTTTAATAACGCTATATGATAAAAAAAACCCAATAATACAAGAATTTAAAATGTATGTAGTATTCTAATACCGAGTAGTGGCGCCTGGCTCAACGCAGTGCCCTCTTCATCTACCGGTACCCTTCTAGATGATGAGTGCACTCGTGTCGGATCGCGATCCGTCTTGGACTCAAATTATGTGAGCGTCACAGATGCAGATGTGGAGCCTCCATCGATGAGTTTGGTTTGCATCCTCTCTACTGTCGTCGTAGTGCCGGCCGCTTTCCACGGCATGCAGCAATTAACGATGATCATCAAAGGAGGTTTGGATGCAGCTGGGTTCCCTTCCCAAATCGAACCCGTAGGCCTCGAACGTGGTGATGTAAAGCGGTCGGATGGCATTACCATCTTCCCTTTTAAAATGGGTAAGTCGTTGATTTGGGATGCGACCTGTGCGGATAAATTTTCGGCCGGTATTTTTATCAGGTCTGCGGTTGAGTCGGGGTTCGTCGCCCGAGACGCAGAGATAAAAAAAATAGTTAAATATTCTTCTCTTGCTGATAGATTTTTTTTTACTCCTGTGGCAGTGGAGACTTCAGGGGTTATTGGCCCTCGTTCGATGGCGTTCTTTCGGAGGATTGGCGCGATTGCGTCTCGATTAAGGAACGAGCCTCGCGAAACGGAGTGGCTCTTGCAGCGTGTCTCACTGGCGACGGTTCGAGGTAATGCTTTCTCCATCATAGCGGCTGGCAGAGGATATAAAATATTGTTTATAGTTACGTTGTTCTGGAATTGTCATCATTGGTCGACTGAACTTCTTTGTTTCAATGACTTTTGTTTTGTTATTATTAGTTACTTTGTTCAATAAATACGTTAACACACAAAAAAATTCATACTGTAAAGTTAGTATAATTAATATTAATTAATATAACAATATAAAGGTTTAAAATTGGTTTAGTGTTTTAATATATATTGTAAAATCTGTTTCATTAAATACTGTATTACTCCTTTACATATCATGAATAATTTTCTCCGAACACAGGAAATTTTTGCCATAGAAACATTAATCTAACTTGCTATCTAATCAGAGAATTCAAATTTAAACGGGTTACCGTTTAAATTTGAATTCTCTGATTCGACGGAATTTCATTGGTTGAATTTGATGCGTCTTTGTTTATCTCACCTTCCCACCTTCCTCCTCTTTTTTGTCTTAAACTGACATGCATTGATATAAAGACTGTAGACATTTTCTTATCTCTTTCGTCGTCAAGGAGAATGTTGAATACCCGTCTCAACCTTTATTTCCTTTTCTTAACCTTTTTCCTTTTCTTTCTATTCCCTCTTTCGCTGTTATTAATCACTTAGTTTTCTTTCTTTCTTTCTCCATATGTAAATCCTTTTTACCTGTTATGGAAACTTTCTT
>OZ038508.1:81532950-81615450 GCA_964036315.1 Acanthosepion esculentum | reverse complement strand
TTTCAAAAACGTATAGCTGGCAACATCCCCGTTCCAAAAACGTACAGCTGACAACATCACTGCTTCAAAAACGTATAGCTGGCAACATCATTGTTTCAAAAACGTATAGCTGGCAACTGTTTCAAAAACGTAAAGCTGGCAACATCATTGTTTCCCATCACATTTTAGGGGTAAGGTGTTAGTATATTTAGTGTAGGGTTTGGGAGGAAAGTTATTTGTAAGTTGTAGTTGTTTTGGGATGGGTTAGATGTGATGGGGCATGACATGACCAGCCGATTGATCGGATCGACGGCCTTTTGGTTGGACGTAGTTTATCGTCATACCCAGGACGCGGATGTAGTTTATCGTCATACCCAGGACGCGGATGTAGTTTATCGTCATACCCAGGAAGCGAACACACCTTGGGATTTCGCTATTTTCCCATAGCTGGGACCCTAACAGGTGCTACCACCCCGGGTCAGGGTGGACCTGGGAACATCAGAAATTAAGAGGTGGTTCCACACTCCTCAAAACCTCCTGATCAGAGGCCTTGCTGTTGGATGTAGTTTATCGTCTTACCCAGGACTCGGATGCAGTTTAACGTCATGCCCAGGACGGTCTATAGGTTTGAATTCTGATATTCTCTTTTCTTTTCCTAAACTGGGTGCCACCCAAGGCTAGAGACCCAAATCTACACTACTCTTTAACACATAGATTTTATTTGGCGATAATAACGGGATTCGTGACAATTTCTTGGGCTTTTGTGTGAAACGTAACAGACTGGCAAAGAATTTGAACAATGTTCGTTGAACTCAGATTTCCACGACAATAAATATTACGCTAATATAACGTCGCATTTTAGTCGCTAATACATGCGCCATTCGCCCCGGCAGGCAAATGACTTATATAACATTTGTGCATAACACACACACACACACACACACACACACATATAAATATTATAATATATATATATATATATATATATATATATATATATATATATATATATATATATATATATTGTAAAATAGTCATTCAAAGAATAAATCAATAAAGTTAATGTAATTAATAGCGAACAGATTAAGAAGGCATTAACTCACTGACCACTCGCTGATCCTTGTTTTTATTAAGTGTACTATGGATTAGATGTTCAATCCATATTGTTTCCAAGTACTTTCGGTAAAAACATTTACCATCCTCAGGCATAGATGTTATTTTTTTTCAATTTCAGGTAAAATTCCAAGACAAAAATGAACGTGATACTTGTCGAAAGATGTTTTATTAAAAAGTTTAGCTATTATTAACAGTTAAGAATATTTTTGATCGTGCAGAAATGCGACGCTAGATTTTTGAATATTGCAGAAATGTGGTAATTCACAATTTCTATTATTGTAAGTATTTTTACTGCACGTTAAAAATAGTCCGTATACCGCGGTTAAATAAAACTGACGAAGTTTTCGTCGATTGAAATAGGTCTATACTCCATATGACGTAATTTAAATTTTTTTGGTTTACTACTACTACTACTACTACTACTATATATATATATATATATATATATATATATATATATATATATATATATATATATATATATATATATATATATATAAAATCTGGAATAATTATAGGATTTTAGCTTAGAATCCTTAGGATATGTAGCCCTGAATACATTAGAGGAGAAGAGGATTGTATTGAGAACAGATTCAAACTTCTACATTACTATGCCATTACATTTTAAACGTCAAAACAACAACAACAACAAAACGATCTCACAAAATCCATAAAAACAAATAAACCAATACTTCCAACAAAAATTATGCAAAATTCACAATCCTACCCCTAACACTTCAACTAAACTCACAAATGAATTAGTCATCCCTAATACGAGAGATATAATCAGGATGAAAAATAAAATTAAAAAACAAAACAAATCAAATTCAGCAGTTTATCAAATGTCTATAGTGCAATAACTTGTACATTGGAGAGACATCACGCGATCTAAAAAATCTCGCATCCAGGAACACAAAAGAGATTTGCGTTTAGATAAACATTCAAACTCTCTCGTCTTACACCACAATGACATAGGACATAACTTTCACCAATGCCAGCCTTATCAAAAAAGAACATAAATCTTTAAAGAGAAAATATTATTAAAATATATTTATAGCAACATTATCAACTATTAACACACATTTAAAAAACTACATTAAATCACCAATTTTCTATAGGTCCATTATTCATGACTCTAACTTATCTTTTTCTAACACATAAACATCAAAGAAGATATATACAAAATACGCACAAAATACGATTTAATGAAAAATCAAACGTAAACAAATTTTTTCAAAACACCCTGCTGCGTCTCACTACCTTTTACACACTTTAGCATCCAGTTTTGATTCTAAAGGAATAAAATACAGCCTGATGATGGAGACAGAGGTCTTTGAAAGTACTAGCTGAATTAAAAAATACACCATATCCATTTTATACATAAAGATCTCATCATTCAGTGGATTATTATTAGTATAATGCTTATAATTATGTCTACAAGCGAAGGGATTTCACCAATAATTGCATTAATATTGCTAATAGATTCAAGGTATGATTAACTCTTTGTAATATAAAATTATATGCTGCCTATTTTATTATGTTCATATATATATATATATATATATATATATATATATATATATATATATATATATATATGAGGACATACATTTAAAAAAAGATACAGCAGTTCAATGGAGAGTTACATACTTTTACCTATTGGAGAAGTCGAATCGCCCAGATGACATAAATATGTTGTAATGGCTAAAGAGATAGTGTAGCTGTCACAGCCATTGGATATTAACAGGATTTAGTAACGTTTCATTGCTGAATATTTGTTAGAATTTGAAAGGCAGGATACTTATCTCCGTGGCAGTCACTATTCTAGGTTTTTATCGAGCAATAGTGTTAATGCTATTTAAATAAGTTGTATTAATATAGACATATGAATGGTTTATACTAGAGTAAAAAAGGGTTTAGTTTAAACTAGAATAAAAAATGTTAGACATTGGTGCGATTTACACTTGAGCCAAAAACGTAGACATGGGTCCGGTTTACAACAGAATCAAAAACGTAGACATAAATTTGGTTTAAACTAGAGTCAGAAAGGTATATATATATATATATATATATATATATATATATATATATATATATCTCGGTTTGCACAAGAGTAATACATTCGGCTATTGATTCGGTTTACACTAGATTCAATACAGTAGGCATGAGTCTGATTTACATTGAGATAAAAAAAGTAGGTATAGCTTTTGTTTTCATTTGAGTTAAAAAAAAGTCAGACATCACATTGGTTTGCACAAGTTTCAAGAAAGAAGTCGTGATAGGTTTTACATTCGAGTAAAAAAAGATCAGACTAGGATGAGAAAAGTCGACATCAGGTTTACACAAAACTCAAGAAAAAGACTCGGTTCATTTTATACTTTTTGGTTCAAATTCTGTTATCAATGACTCCAAAATACTTCCCCTTCTCTAATTTATAGGTAAAACTACACAAATGCATGCTAGGATTTCTCCCTAACCACTAGGATAGGCTAATTCTCGGTCTCATCCGACCCAGTCCCAGTCTGTCTTGTCTTGAAGCTAGAAAGCAAAACAACTCTTGGGTTTATATTAACCTCGCGACGCAGTTTTCTTGGTGACAATTTGGGTTTACTTTCACGCCCATACAAATTCTCCGTTGTGCCAAACTGTTTAAACTTTTTTTATATCGGTTTGTATCGTAGATCTCAGGATAGCTAACCTGTTTGAAATAGAGCTGCAGTATTTCCCAACTTGTGGAAGTTAATAATTCTCTGTCTCAAGTCAACGCTAACCTCCTTTCTGTTCCCCATCGTGTTGTTAACGTAAGAATAACAAAGGTGACACTCTATGCAACACGTGATGTTCTTAATTAAAATAATTATGTAAATTACTTATACTTACACGAATCAATCAATTTAAACGGATAATGTACGAATAAGTTTGTCTTTTCCTATTTTGTATAATTCGCCTATCAAATCTGTTGTATTTAACCTATTGTTCTGAAAATTGAGTTTATATTCCTTTTTTTGGGGGGTTTATTAACATAAAAAGAAACTGGCATCATACCGACCGAATTTGTTCTTGTGTGTTAACCCCAGTCGTTAGTTTGGTAACTTTTTGCCCTATTAATATTGCTTTGCCTTATTACTGTTAATTTTCCTTGCATATATTGTCTATTGCCTTCATATTATTTTTGCCCTGTTCTTTTCTTTTCTTTTTATTGTTTATTGCAAACTTTGTCAATTCTGATTATTTGGGCAGTACTGCAATTTATATCTAATCCTCATCACTTACTTTACAACATTCGAGTCAAAAAGCTAGACATGTGTCTGGTTTACACAGGATAAAAAAGATAGCCATCGATTGACTCAAGAAAAAAAGACAGATTTATTTTACAGTCGAGTCAAGAAGGTAGACATGGATCTGGTTTGCACAAGGATAAAAAGGCAGACATCTGTTTGGTCTGCAAAAGAATCAAGAAACATTTTACACACATACGTTTTGACATAGATACGTTTTACACTCGAGTCACAAAGATGAGAATAGTATGCAGACATAATTCCGGTCTACACTCGATTAAAAACGTTAAAAATTGGTCGGTTTTATTTCTCGATTTTGAAAGCCTCCACCGGGAATGTGGCCATTTTCAGTGTTTGTTTGACTCTTCCGCAGTTCGTATCGAGTGGGCAGAAAAGGCAAACTAATAACCGTGCTTAAGAAAAAAACATAAAAAGTGATAATGACTATAAAAGTAGATAGATTTTAATGCGATCCTCAAAGGACAGGAGACATCGACACTGACTATATTACTGTGCTGCTTAATAAAATAACGAAATGTCATCTGAAAGAGAAGGGCAAACTATCCTTTGTATAAATCGGAAACGAACGGAATATCAAATATTCTATGAAGCAGTGATGTTGGTTGGTTGATTTTGTTTAGCGACATATCAACATCTATATGGGTTATTTAATGCCCAAATCTAAATATTTTGATTGGTTTGGTTGATTGTCTTTGTTTAGCGGCATATCAACCTCTATGGGTTATCTAATGCCAAAATCTAAATATTTTGATTGGTTTGATTGGTTTTATTCGTTTAGCGGCATATCAACACCTATATGGGTTATTTAATGCCAAAATCTAAATATTTTGATTGGTTTGGTTGATTGTCTTTGTTTAGCGGCATATCAATCTCTATGGGTTATTTAATGCCAAAATCTAAATATTTTGATTGGTTTGGTTGGTTTTATTCGTTTAGCGGCATATCAACATCTATATGGGTTATTTAATGCCAAAATCTAAATATTTTGATTGGTTTGGTTGATTGTCTTTGTTTAGCGGCATAACCTCTATGGGTTATTTAATGCCGAAATGTAAATATCTAGTACGTAATTTTAGGCCTTCAACTATGCATATATTTTTCATAATTTTATGCCTTCAGGGTTGTTTTTTAGAAATATATATTTTGTAGATCATAAAATATATTGTTGGTAATTTACCATATAAATGTATTTTTATATTTTTTAGTGTTTCATGCATAGTCATCTTGCTATAAAATGTATTGTTGCTCATTTTATTATACATATTTACTGTTTATTTTTGTTTGGGGTTTACTATATGCCCATAGATAGGACCCTAACTGGTGCTACCACCCCAGATCAGGTTGGAGCTGGGAAAAACAGCAGTTAAGAGGTGTTTCCATGCTCCTCAAGAGCTCCAATCTCCCGATCAGTGGCCTTGCTGTCGGATGTAATTCAGGACGGGTGAAGCAGGCATATAATGAAATATTTTGAATATTTTTTATACTTTAGATCAAGGCTCAAGAGCTACTCAAGATAGAGGCTTAATAAGTGAGATTTTTGTAATGAAAGAGGATACATAGGATAGATATTGGCTGATTATGGATTTGAAGAAGTTTACTATGTAATGGAAAGGAGGGCAACATTTCGGGAGTCTGTTCCACAAAGAAATGGTTCTAGGGATGGAATGTTTTTCAGTAGAACTTTCATCTTACTAAAAT
Source organism: Acanthosepion esculentum (assembly GCA_964036315.1). Lineage (NCBI taxonomy): Eukaryota > Metazoa > Mollusca > Cephalopoda > Sepiida > Sepiidae > Acanthosepion > Acanthosepion esculentum. Next base: position 81,609,358 of record OZ038508.1, on the reverse strand, counting down.
TCCATTTGAATGGTGATGATTTGCCGCTGTGGACATGGAATTGCTAGTTGTGAAGGTTTAAAAACATGTAACATATTTGAACATTCGCGAAAGTAATCATGATAGAGTAGTGAGTGGCTAGCACTTACAAGGCTGCGTTGTCACTTTTGAGGTCTGTCAAGATTGAACAGCGAGGAGCAGACAGCAATTCTTTGTTTGATCTTACTCTTATAAAGATAGAGCAGGAGTCTGGTATTTTCTGGTGTGATATTAGTAGCTGACAATTCTACTGCTATATTTAGCGATGGCATCAATATACAAGCTCCATTTGAGGCTTCCATTGAACTTTAAACCCGACAGGCGTTCGAGGTGAGAAACCTTCTTGAAAGAAAGACATCTCGCATGATTTATTGGCTGAAATTAATTAAAAGAAAAAAAAAAAGAAAAGATTTTTGATTAAGAATAATTATTTTAGATTTCTTTAAAACTGCTTTTTAAATTTCTTTCGTAGGGGATTCTTGTTTTTATTTGAGCGTGTATGTACACGCGTGCCGACTGGTGTGCGTGGTAAAGACCTGATGCGTGTTGGGGTGCATGTGGCTCTGTTAGTGTGTGTGTAGAGACGTGTTTATTTCGAAGATTTCAGATTCCCAATTGATTTTGGAAATTTCATTTTCTAGAATTATTCGTTGATTATCCTCGTGAGAAAAAAAATAGAATTTATTTAAAAAGGTAAAAGTTGTTCAACCAAGTTAAAAAAACTGTGGAAAAACAAAATGCTAATGTAGCGAGAAAGAAAACACGTTTGATTTTACCAAATGTGATATCGTATAAAAATGTCGGGAAACTTAAGTTGACTTAGGAAAAAAACAAAAGAAAAACAAAAAATTACTGAATAACCTGTGGAAATCTGAGAGTAACGCTTGTGGGTATTTTCAGTTTCTGCATTAAACCAAGCAAAATTAACTTTAAAAGGATTTTAAATGAAAACAAATGGCATCTTAAAATATTTTCTTAAGTGAACTGGGATGCCGATCTGGAGTCGCATATGCACTGAGATGCCACACCCCGGTCAACAGCATCGACTTGCCGGCTACACTGTGTGAGGTAGCCGGAAGTGTTCCTCGACTCGACTAGTGAACTCGTCATGTCGCCAGCCTGGGCGTAGTAACAGCACGGTGGAGGGACTTCTGAGAGGAGCGACGGGATAACCTCAACATCCCTGGTGCAAAAGTGACCGGCAAATTATTGCAATATTATGTCTTGCATGTCAGCATGAACCACAATTATAACAAAGGTAGTGGTGACCACGACGGCGCAAAATGGCACTGATTGAATAAATGATGAGATAACCTGCAAAGGGTTGATAAGTCGTAAAAAAAGAATCAGCCACTGAAACTAACGCACTTCTACATATGAATAGCTACGATATTTACATGCCTCACAATTGAACGAAAAAAAATTAATTTAATTTCTACCGACGATTCTACGTAACAAAAGGACACATTCTTTAAAAGAATGATCACAGGCAATGAAAAAGGATTTGTTTACTACTGTCGTGCCAGTAATTAAAAACACAATTATACCGTCACTGTGTTGTGTCTATAAAAATAAATATAAAAAAATTAATTATAGTGTCAAAAATAATTATAATCAAATAATTATAACAATTAAAATTATCATTAATTCCCTCTATCCAAACCAATGAGAATCGACCCTACAAGCACATGGCATTCTCGCTATCGGACAGGCAGTCAACACGAACAGGTCGTCAACACGTGCGTCAACAAAAATTTCACCTATATTTTTTTCCAAGCCATTAATAGTAACATTTATCGCTTATCACCTCAACAAAAATTCGAGGTAAGAAAACCCCTTCTTGTATTTTTCAACTAAATTATCTGGGCATTCATTACATACATCTATAAAAGACATACGAGAAAGACTGCATACACTTTACTTATTCTTTATCTTATCCTTCCACGTTTTGCTGTTTCTCATTTTTACGAGCATTTTTGAATATATAAATGTTAGGAGATTTATAATTATTCACTCAGAGTTATTATTTCCTTACATTACAATGGGAAACAAAAGAGGTCATGTAGTAAACGAAAATCCGAAGAAGGTGATGCGTCGAATTAGGACAAGTACTGTTCTCAATTTGTCTGATTTAAAGTCAGTCTGGAAATGGCCTGTTGGAAAGGTGTCATCTCCATACCCCACGTCTCTTTGCAGGCCTGGTAGAAATTGGCATAGTTTAACTGCATTAGCTCCTCCACACACCGTACTCATTTGACCTTACACCTTTATATTACTCCTTATTTCGAATGACGTCTTATTTCGATCCCTACAAAATTCTCTTAATGGCCAGGACTTAGACTCGTTCTATTCCTGCAGAAATATGCCAAGTTCTGGGAGGATGGAATCATGAAGCTACCTCAAAGAAAATAGTTGAACAAAATGGTGTACAAGCACTTTCAGATTACAAATTATTTCAATCCCTACAAAATTCTCTTAATGGCCAGGACTTAGACTCGTTCTATTCCTGCAGAAATATGCCAAGTTCTGGGAGGAACGAATCATGAAGCTACCTCAAAGAAAATAGTTGAACAAAATGGTGTACAAGCACTTTTAGATTACAACCTATTTCAATCCATACAAAATTCTCTTAATGGCCAGGAGTTAGACTCGTTCTATTCCTGCAGAAATATGCCAAATTCTGGGAGGATGGAATCATGAAGCTACCTCAAAGAAAATAGTTGAACAAAATGGTGTACAAGCACTTTTAGATTACAACTTATTTCAATCCCTACAAAATTCTCTTAATGGCCAGGACTTAGACTCGTTCTATTCCTGCAGAAATATGCCAAGTTCTGGGAGGATGGAATCATGAAGCTACCTCAAAGAAAATAGTTGAACAAAATGGTGTACAAGCACTTTTAGATTACAACTTATTTCAATCCCTACAAAATTCTCTTAATGGCCAGGACTTAGACTCGTTCTATTCCTGCAGAAATATGCCAAGTTCTGGGAGGATGGAATCATGAAGCTACCTCAAAGAAAATAGTTGAACAAAATGGTGTACAAGCACTTTTAGATTACAAATTATTTCAATCCCTACAAAATTCTCTTAATGGCCAGGACTTAGACTCGTTCTATTCCTGGAGAAATATGCCAAGTTCTGGGAGGAACGAATCATGAAGCTACCTCAAAGAAAATAGTTGAACAAAATGGTGTACAAGCACTTTTAGATTACAACCTATTTCAATCCATACAAAATTCTCTTAATGGCCAGGACTTAGACTCGTTCTATTCCTGCAGAAATATGCCAAGTTCTGGGAGGAACGAATCATGAAGCTACCTCAAAGAAAATAGTTGAACAAAATGGTGTACAAGCACTTTTAGATTACAACCTATTTCAATCCATACAAAATTCTCTTAATGGCCAGGACTTAGACTCGTTCTATTCCTGCAGAAATATGCCAAGTTCTGGGAGGAACGAATCATGAAGCTACCTCAAAGAAAATAGTTGAACAAAATGGTGTACAAGCACTTTTAGATTACAACCTATTTCAATCCCTACAAAATTCTCTTAATGGCCAGGACTTAGACTCGTTCTATTCCTGCAGAAATATGCCAAGTTCTGGGAGGATGGAATCATGAAGCTACCTCAAAGAAAATAGTTGAACAAAATGGTGTACAAGCACTTTTAGATTACAACTTATTTCAATCCCTACAAAATTCTCTTAATGGCCAGGACTTAGACTCGTTCTATTCCTGCAGAAATATGCCAAGTTCTGGGAGGAACGAATCATGAAGCTACCTCAAAGAAAATAGTTGAACAAAATGGTGTACAAGCACTTTTAGATTACAACCTATTTCAATCCCTACAAAATTCTCTTAATGGCCAGGACTTAGACTCGTTCTATTCCTGCAGAAATATGCCAAGTTCTGGGAGGATGGAATCATGAAGCTACCTCAAAGAAAATAGTTGAACAAAATGGTGTACAAGCACTTTTAGATTACAACTTATTTCAATCCCTACAAAATTCTCTTAATGGCCAGGACTTAGACTCGTTCTATTCCTGCAGAAATATGCCAAGTTCTGGGAGGATGGAATCATGAAGCTACCTCAAAGAAAATAGTTGAACAAAATGGTGTACAAGCACTTTTAGATTACAACTTATTTCAATCCCTACAAAATTCTCTTAATGGCCAGGACTTAGACTCGTTCTATTCCTGCAGAAATATGCCAAGTTCTGGGAGGATGGAATCATGAAGCTACCTCAAAGAAAATAGTTGAACCAAATGGTGTACAAGCACTTTTAGATTACAACTTATTTCAATCCCTACAAAATTCTCTTAATGGCCAGGACTTAGACTCGTTCTATTCCTGCAGAAATATGCCAAGTTCTGGGAGGAACGAATCATGAAGCTACCTCAAAGAAAATAGTTGAACAAAATGGTGTACAAGCACTTTTAGATTACAACCTATTTCAATCCCTACAAAATTCTCTTAATGGCCAGGACTTAGACTCGTTCTATTCCTGCAGAAATATGCCAAGTTCTGGGAGGATGGAATCATGAAGCTACCTCAAAGAAAATAGTTGAACAAAATGGTGTACAAGCACTTTTAGATTACAACTTATTTCAATCCCTACAAAATTCTCTTAATGGCCAGGACTTAGACTCGTTCTATTCCTGCAGAAATATGCCAAGTTCTGGGAGGATGGAATCATGAAGCTACCTCAAAGAAAATAGTTGAACAAAATGGTGTACAAGCACTTTTAGATTACAACTTATTTCAATCCCTACAAAATTCTCTTAATGGCCAGGACTTAGACTCGTTCTATTCCTGCAGAAATATGCCAAGTTCTGGGAGGAACGAATCATGAAGCTACCTCAAAGAAAATAGTTGAACAAAATGGTGTACAAGCACTTTTAGATTACAACTTATTTCAATCCCTACAAAATTCTCTTAATGGCCAGGACTTAGACTCGTTCTATTCCTGCAGAAATATGCCAAGTTCTGGGAGGAACGAATCATGAAGCTACCTCAAAGAAAATAGTTGAACAAAATGGTGTACAAGCTCTTTTAGATTACAACTTATTTCAATCCCTACAAAATTCTCTTAATGGCCAGGACTTAGACTCGTTCTATTCCTGCAGAAATATGCCAAGTTCTGGGAGGAACGAATCATGAAGCTACCTCAAAGAAAATAGTTGAACAAAATGGTGTACAAGCACTTTTAGATTACAACCTATTTCAATCCCTACAAAATTCTCTTAATGGCCAGGACTTAGACTCGTTCTATTCCTGCAGAAATATGCCAAGTTCTGGGAGGATGGAATCATGAAGCTACCTCAAAGAAAATAGTTGAACAAAATGGTGTACAAGCACTTTTAGATTACAACTTATTTCAATCCCTACAAAATTCTCTTAATGGCCAGGACTTAGACTCGTTCTATTCCTGCAGAAATATGCCAAGTTCTGGGAGGAACGAATCATGAAGCTACCTCAAAGAAAATAGTTGAACAAAATGGTGTACAAGCACTTTTAGATTACAACTTATTTCAATCCCTACAAAATTCTCTTAATGGCCAGGACTTAGACTCGTTCTATTCCTGCAGAAATATGCCAAGTTCTGGGAGGAACGAATCATGAAGCTACCTCAAAGAAAATAGTTGAACAAAATGGTGTACAAGCACCTTTAGATTACAACTTATTTCAATCCCTACAAAATTCTCTTAATGGCCAGGACTTAGACTCGTTCTATTCCTGCAGAAATATGCCAAGTTCTGGGAGGAACGAATCATGAAGCTACCTCAAAGAAAATAGTTGAACAAAATGGTGTACAAGCACTTTTAGATTACAACCTATTTCAATCCCTACAAAATTCTCTTAATGGCCAGGACTTAGACTCGTTCTATTCCTGCAGAAATATGCCAAGTTCTGGGAGGATGGAATCATGAAGCTACCTCAAAGAAAATAGTTGAACAAAATGGTGTACAAGCACTTTTAGATTACAACTTATTTCAATCCCTACAAAATTCTCTTAATGGCCAGGACTTAGACTCGTTCTATTCCTGCAGAAATATGCCAAGTTCTGGGAGGATGGAATCATGAAGCTACCTCAAAGAAAATAGTTGAACAAAATGGTGTACAAGCACTTTTAGATTACAACTTATTTCAATCCCTACAAAATTCTCTTAATGGCCAGGACTTAGACTCGTTCTATTCCTGCAGAAATATGCCAAGTTCTGGGAGGAACGAATCATGAAGCTACCTCAAAGAAAATAGTTGAACAAAATGGTGTACAAGCACTTTTAGATTACAACCTATTTCAATCCCTACAAAATTCTCTTAATGGCCAGGACTTAGACTCGTTCTATTCCTGCAGAAATATGCCAAGTTCTGGGAGGATGGAATCATGAAGCTACCTCAAAGAAAATAGTTGAACAAAATGGTGTACAAGCACTTTTAGATTACAACTTATTTCAATCCCTACAAAATTCTCTTAATGGTAAAAACTTTGGGAGTCTGTAAAAACCACTTAAACCCGTTAATCGTCCATAGAGATGCCATGTTCTGGGAGGATGGAATCAAAGATGTCGAACGTGGTTGAACAAAATGGCGCATATCTACGGTTGAATAAATATATGCACAATTATCGAGATATTATTTTTGGAAATAATTTAAAAAGCATTAAGAACTTTTGTTCCGACGCAATAGAAATCTATGAGATATTTTCTATATAGTCACCAAGACAGAACAACGAAAAAAAAAACAACAAAGAAATGAACGAATCTAATTATCCCTTCGGTCGAATGAAACATTGTCCCATTGTTCGTTTGTCTTTCAATTTCCGTTGAATCAAAGGAGAGATATTTCCAGCTTTGTCTGTCGATTATGGAGACAATCGCTGCAAAAGGCTGTGGTTAGAAGCTTTAATCTTTAGATATCCGCTTAATCCGTAGTTGAAAACGTAGGTTGGTTGCATGCAATTATTGCGATCTCCGAAACTCAATGGTTCGATCTCTTGTAAAATGAATTTGACCATAATAAAGGCGTATAATTACATACAGTTATGTACCACGCTTAGGTGATCACGTATCGAAAGATACATGGCTGACATGGCAGATTTTTCCCGCACTAGGTTGACATTTCTTTCTGCGGTGGACCAGTTGCCATCCAAGGCAACATGGTCTGCCCTGCTATTTATTCATAGCTGGGGCGGGGTGGGAAAGAGAGAATATCATTCCCCAGGGTATTAGCACGTAAGTTAATGTAATAGATTCGACTGGAATAAGAACTCCGATTCCTCAAACCGAACCGCTATCCATTACTCCATCTTGTCTACTTCACATAAACCAATAAAAATGATGATAATTCTAAGATGGAACTTTTTTTTCTACTTTAAATCTTTTTTTCATTATTTTCTAACAACTTTTTTGGCAATTTTTGTACATTAATGCTGTTAATTCGGGTTAATTTTGCTTTAATAAAAGCTGTGGTATTGTGGTATATGCTTGATTAGAGGATGGCTCCTCGTGGTAATTGATTCATTTGTGAGAGTTCAGCCATTTATGTGCAATGCTTGATACACGTTTAAGCGATCATGTATCTTTCGATACATGACTGACGAGGCAGATTTTTTCAACGCAGTACGTTGCCATTCTTTCTGCGGTAGACCAGATGCTAACCAAGGCTACAGAACCGGGTCTCTCCTGCTATTTATAACATAGCTGGGGAGAGAAGAAAAGTATTCATACCTTTCTTAAGGATATTAGCATGTAAGTGAATGTAAATCCTCCTAATTACATATGCATTATCTATTTACGTACAATGTCTTTCCTTATTATTCATACATTTTAACAACATTTTCCGATAATTTTATTCTGTTATATTTTTCTTATTTATTGATTGTAATAACGTAACATTTCAAATGGGCGAGGACGTATTTGTAGGAAAAGCGTTATTTTGTTTTTACTTTTAAAAAAAATTTTTTTCAGATCAGAATAGTCAATTTCTTAGTATATTAGTCATCTTTTAAATATTATTACCAAAAACACTAATAAAGACCTTCTCATATATTTGATGATGATTGATTTGATACCTTTATTATTTTCTATATAAAATAATAATACATCAAAACAGAAAAGCTGGGATAAAATAAAATGCGAGGTCAATTTTACTAATTTGAGGCTCTCTGGATCAGCATCGCCTCGCCTGTCTACTATCTGCTTCACAACCGAGTAGTGACGCCTGGCTCAGCGCAGTGCCCTCTTCATCTACCGGTACCCTTCTAGATGATAAGTGCACTTGGGTCGGAGTCTCGATCCGTCTTTGACTCAAATTATGTGAGCGTCACAGATGCAGATGTGGAGCCTCCATCGATGAGTTTGGCTTGTATCCTCTCTCCTGTCGTCCTAGTGGCTTTCCACGACATACAGCAATAAATGACATCATCAAAAGAGGTTTGGATGCAGCTGGGTTCCCTTCCCAAATCGAACCCGTAGGCCTCGACCGTGGTGATGGAAAGCGGCCGGATGGCATTACCATTTTCCCTTTTAAAATGGGTAAGTCGTTGATTTGGGATGCGACCTGTGCGGATACATTTTCGGCCGGTAATTTGATCAGGTCCGCGGTTGAGCCGGGGTCTGTCGCCCGAGACGCAGAAATAAAAAAAATAGTTAAATATTCTTCTTTTGCTGATAGATTTTTTTTTACTCCTGTGGCAGTGGAGACTTCAGGGGTTATTGGCCCTTGTTCGATGGCGTTCCTTCGGCGGATTGGCACGATTGCGTCTCGATTAAGGAACGAGCCTCGCGAAACGGAGTCGCTCTTCTAGCGTGTCTCACTGGCGATGGTTCGAGGTAATGCTTTCTCCATCATAGCGGCTGGCAGAGGATAGAAAAACATTGTTTATAATTACTTTATTCAAACTTTTTTCAATAAATGTAATTCTTTTAATAATAAGTGGTACATTGGACAGGGCTTTGATGACGTCACAGTAAGGGATAATCCGGAATAAAGATGGTGGACAGATAAAGTGAATGAATACAGATGATTTCGGCTAGATAAAGTTTTTGTTTGAACAAAGTATCTATAAACAAAAACAATTTAAAAAATTCTTTTGCTATCATCTGCTAGCCGCAATGATGGAGAAAGAATTTCCTCGCACTATCGCCAGTGAGACACGCTGCAAGAGCCACTCCGTTTCGCGAGGCTTGTCCCTTAATCGAGACGCCACCTCGACAACCCGTCGAAGAAACGCCATTGAACGAGGGCCAACAACCCCAGAACATTTTATAACGAACTGTTTACTCCGACATTCAGTGTAAACTATATATGTGTGTTCATGCGTGTATGCTTCTATGTGAGGTTCATTGATGTTCGCTCCTTGTCGTGGTGGAGGGGATTGCCTGGTCTGAGACCGATGTCGTCGAGAGTTCTGAATTCCTGATAAAGGCCACGCTTGGCGCCACTTGAAGACGAGAACCCAGACTAAGCGCGACCAACCCCAAAGACTCCATTGGTAGAACAAGTGGACGATCTCAACGGTTGAAACAGTGGATGAAGAGGCCTACGCATGACAGACATACTACAGAAAGCGACACTCGAAACAGAGTCAGCGACAGTCACTTGCAGTCTGATAAATGGTTTCTGCATATTTCATTCCATATATTCCGCAGAGGAAGGTCATGAAATCAAGAGTGTTGGTCATTTCCTGGCATGTTGACGTCCACCTTTAACAAATGTACGCCATCGACACATCCTTCTACTCAGATTTTCGTTCACCTTTAACTCTTTCACAGGCAAACGGCGATAGGGAATGGATGACGTTCATGCGGGGGCTGGGTAAAATTTGACCACTGGCCCGTGTGGACACTCACAATACTCCCGACCTTGTGTCACATCTCATCCCAGTGGATGGACTGGATAAATACCTAGACGTTTCAAGTCAGGCAGTTCGCTGTCTGGCTTGCGATTGACAAAACCTCTGTCTTCGGTCAGAGGGTGACTAAGTCACCGTTCTGTCTACAGCCGGGGACTCGGCTGAGAAAAACAGACAAGAATTGTACACGATCTCACGAATGCAAGGTCTGTGTCATTTTATTCACTAACTATTTATTTCATTTTATTGTTTCTCTCTTCCAACAATAGGAGTAGAAAGGTTTGCCTATCACCTGGTTCCCACACCCGGTATTTTGAACAGGTGTAGAGGGTTATCCCTTGTTTCTTGTTGAGGATTGAGTTTCCGATTCCTTCTAAAGTCTACTTCAACTCTGCACTCCCAACGCTTGCCCTTTCCTAAGCTAATATAACTCCACACAGTAACTGTCTACCTTGAGTTGCTATTGGGCCTTGCATTGGGTGAACATTAATAAAAAAAAAAATAAACGCATTCTCGGAGAATGGAATCATCGAGTTAGACATTCTAGGGATGAAGAATTCATCGTATCAATAATCAGAATATGGCACACACTATATCCATCACGCAGTTCTACTACAACTGAACATTCTTCTAAATGCACATATTTTAACCGATTCTAAGGACATGTAATGACATCAAAGATTTTATGACATGACTAGACTACATGACCTTTTCAAGACGATAAAAGTAGAGATTACCCTAGCCTTCTTGAAGGAGGTTGGTCTATCCCACAAATAGCATTAAATAACTCTATTCTAAAAGCATAACTAGAGAGTGATGGAACCAAAGACCCAAACAATTGTTTACGTATATCTAACAAATAAAATATTTTCGGTATTAAATAAGCAACAGATTTGATAGGCTGTTACAACAGAACAATCAAAATTCATTGACGCGCAAATATATTTGGGAAAGTCCGACCTGCCCTGCTATTTAACACATAATGGATTAAATAGTAGACCAGATTGGGCTCTTTTGCCTTGGTTCAACAAATGAAATATTTTCGGCATTAAATAACCAACATTTATTTATTTATATTTTGTAAGATAATGAATTTCATTTGTTTCTTGTAGTCGAAATATATGTTTTCTAAAGAAATGATAACACTATGCTAATGTTAAAATTTAAAGTGATAGTGACAATATTTTAAAGCTTTTTTTAACAAATAAACGTTTAAAAGAATAAAACCGACGCTTTTGTTTATCTATTTAGTATTATTTATGAAAATAATTCATAATTTAAATCATTTTAAAAAGAATAACGTCAATAAACTAAAATAATTTCAACAAAACATTTAAAACGAAAAAACTGTTCTAGAGTAGCTAGCAGCCCTTCAACATTCTACCAGATGACCTAGATCATAGCCTTAAATAGTCTACGATTAAGGACTTTAAAAATTGATTAATAAGTTGATACTAAGCTGATTAATATTCGGACTGATCTTACTTGATTTGGCTATACAACATTTGACCCTCCTCTATTCCTTTTAAGTTGTCTTGTTAATTGTTTGTATCTTATTGTTCTGTATTTTTGTATGTATCCGTTAGCACCGGATACTGGTGCTGAATAAATATATTAAGCACTCATTCTTCTCTGTGTATCATTCACCTTGACAATACAAAAAAAAACAATGTTAAATGCTAATTTAAAAAGAATAATGTTTATTGATAAATTAACAATAACAAAAAAAAGAAGAAAATGTATGCGTTTATCACTGATGGCTTTGGGGATAATTAGTACAATGGATTCCAGGAAATAAGAACAAAAGCAATAAGAATTAAGCTATCTGTCCTTATCAGAACGATTCCAAAGAGGCAAAAGAAAAGACTGTATTATATGAAAATTGAAAATTCTTCTTTTATATACCGTGTTTCTTTAAGACCTGGGCGAGCAGTATATATATATTAATGGTTTTGTTAATATTATCTACTTCTTTATAAGGAATCTTTCAGGATTGGATGATCGAGCAGTCGACGCTATAATCGGTTGAAAGTTATCAAATATTTCTAATAATAATATCAAGCATTTTGCCCTGATCAGTGTCTGTACTTACATCACTGACAGACATAAACACTAACACCTCCTTAAGAGTTAAATTACCAAACAGTATTAATATCATCATCTGTTGGGTTCATAGCTGTTTCGGCAAACTCGGAAATGGAAAATCTAACATAGCACCAAATGAATCCTTAAAAATGAACATTACAAATTTGAAATTGTCTATACAGACTTCAAAGCAACTATAAAGTCATAGATTCTAAACAAGTAGTAAGAGTTATGAAACTACCAACCAGACAACAAACTCTACAAAAATAAACCAATAATCGGAGAATTGTATCATGGTCTTAGACGTTTTGGTAGGAAGAAGTCATTCTATCAATAATCGGAACAGGACACACACTATATCCATCACTAATTTCTACTACAACAGAACATGTCCCTAAATGTGCCATATGCCGTAAAACATATCCTGACCGATTGTAATGACCTTGCCCCTATACATCAAAGATTTTATGGCATTCACCATGTGCGCTGGCAGGGTCACCTCCTACGTCGATCTGATAGCCACTCTACCAGTGTCATTTACTAATTCGACCCGCCGTCTGCAAACTGGCTACAATGACTTCCCTACCGACCACGCAGCTGGAAGGCTATCGTCAGCAGATTCATCTAGCGTTGGAGGATGCCCCGACGGTCTGCCAAGACTGTAAGAGCTGTAGGGACAAGGTTGTTATCGTAGCCTTAACGACCTCATGGCATGAGATTGAGCAACGACAGAAGCAGAAGTCGAGAGAAGCTTTTCAATAAGATAAACGTAGAGACTGTCATAGCTTAATTTGTAGGTTGATCTCATCATCATCAAAACTGTTTCGATTTGAGACCATGAATTAACATGTTCTCTTATGTTTAGTGATATACTGATCCGACAATATTTTGCCATCCTTCTCTGTCCTCTGCAAGTTTACGGATTCGTTGCAGATCTTCCTTGATTGTAAATTTCTCCAAAGGAAAAGTGGGATCTTTCTGCCTTGTTCTTTGAATGTCTCGGTTCAACGTTGTGACTATGGTGGTTCTTGGACGACCTCTGAACTTTTTGAAGTCAGTCTTTTCAAAGTAAAACTTCATTGTTTTGTTAGCTGGGCATTCTGGATCCATTCTGTTTGTTTATATTCGCATGTTTTTTTTTCTTGAATAGTGAGCTGTATTACAGACACACGATCTGATATTTTGCAACATCGATGTCCATTATTCCTCTATTTACTCTTGACGACAAATCCTTTTCCATAAGGTTTGCATTCTGTCTCGAAACATATCAGCTAGTATTTGTTTTTGCTGATGTTATGTTCAGACCAGGTCCAATTTTTCAATTTCCGAATATTGTCTTTCTCAGTATGCAACGTCTTAAATAGGTAGTTACTGTGTATCAGTAACTAGAGCAGCCATTAGCAACTCCGACATTATAAGTTGGTCTATGTCTCAAATTACAGCACTAAATAATAAATAACTCCGTTCTAAATGCATAACTGAAGAGAGGCAGGACCAACAACTTAAAGGATTTTTTCTTCTTCTATATATGAAGATGTCTCTTCAGGATGTAGACGGTTATCTACGTAATTTCTGTTGGAGTTTTTGGGTACCCTGGTATATTAGTGAGCCAGCCAAAATGAACTGACTCATTTTATAGTTCACCAATAGAAGATGTTAACCAATCAGAAGGCTCAAAATATTCAATTGGACGTGTATAAAGGCGGCCATGTTTTTCCCGAATATGATTCAAAAGAATTACGGAACAGCTGGTGGTGGTATTGGCGATATAGTCAGATTCAGTAGAGTGTCTGACTCGTGAGTGTTAATCTTTAACGTTGTTTCATTGAACAGATTACGTACTGCGCTGGATTCTATATTCATAGACTATGGTGAACATGGTTAACAATTTCATGATAGAATTAGGTAGTTTAATGACACATGACGTCAGTATATTGGATGTACAATATACATCATTTACTGGTAGACCTAAGTTTTGTGGCACTGGTAACATATCGTAAGTTTGGGGTCGTTAGAGGCCTAACGGTAGGTATAGGTCAATTTGTACGCCGCAATTTACGCCAACTTCTGCACAGCTCAACGATGCTCGGTAATTGTTCATCTCAAGAATAAAGTCACATGTCGTGTAGTAGTATGTGCCATCGTTCGGCTGTAAGAATTCCTTCTAAGCAATGCACCGTCGCCATTTTTATTAATGGCAAGATGCTTTTCTCGTTTCATTGCTTCCGGCATATTTCAGTAGCAATGTTGTTTTCCCTTACGAACACTACTTTAATCGGCTTAAAACAGCTGTTGCCCTTGTATCGATATCTCACTGGACACATCTTTCATAGTGGAATATATTCGGCGATGATTCATTCGACTGCATTCATTGCGACAATCCGCCATTTATAGAACTTTTCAGTAAATGCAGCTGGTTATTCTTTGCGCATGCGTAATATTTATGTACATTGTTTTTATGAGTAATTTTACAGATTTGTGCATCACTTTATAATTTTATTCTTTAAGACAATATTTTAATACACGGATATTTTTATACAAATTCGATTTAACTCATATAAACCCTCATCGAAATACGTGGTCATTCGAAACGTTAGTAGAAAGATGAAATTAAAGCAAGCATTTTTATTAATAAAGAGAAAAGGGAAAATTATCTTTTGTCCTCTGATGGACTTTATCAAGGCTAATGTGCGGATTTTATTTTACAGTAAGTATTTGTACACAGAAGTAATAATGTTAGTTTTATAGAATTTAAAAATGAAGAAGGCTCATGAATATACTTTAGACTATCTGAAAGTCAAGGTAAACTATAGAAGATGCTCAGTGATGTGATGTATTGTCGAATAAACGAAAGTGAGTAAATGTTTTTTTTTTATAATGTAAGTATTATTCATATTATTTTACTTTGAGAAATTAATTTATGTATTAGATATTTAAAATAATGGAAGGTTTTTAATTTAACTATTTTCTTTAAATTTTACACTTTTTAGATTCATGTATGTTGGCTTGGGAAAAGAGTATTTCTTTTAGGAAAGGAGATGGCTGAAATAATTTGAGAAAACATTTTATGTATGTCATATAGGAAGAAAATGAGTAACTACCGACTCCAAGGTTCGAGCGTGACACTCTGGACTTATGGATATATGTCTTCCGCCAGGTGTATAAATAGGAGTGTCGGGCTACTGATTTCAACGATTATTGAGTGACTAACGAGTGGAACTATCCAGTCGAATTAGTGCGACTTAATTTTTGCGTCGATGATATGGGTTTAGTATTAACTGGACGTTAAGCCGAGCCGGGCTACTAACAAGGTATTCAATGAAATGGTTAATTATCTTTGGTTGACTTTTAATTCTTTGTTCTTGTTAAGTATTTATTTGCGGTTGTAATTAAATACTGTTTTAGCTTACCATTGAAGTCTTGAGTTATACTTAATCATTAACGACAACCGTACGTCACAAAAATGTGACGATGGTTGTAGGCGATAACAGCCAGTTATACAATACAGTAACAACAGGTTATTAGAATTTAACAATGTCAAAGTAGTCTGTTTTAGCGTTATTAAACTTATCATTCTGTAGGTGACTAGTTTCGTCAAGCAAAATGTCAGTCTTCCCAATGCAAGTTGAATTTGAATTTCTTGGTTGTGTAGTTATATCCTTCTATGGCAACACCTAAAATAATCTTGAGAGCCAGACTACTGCAATTTCAAAGATATAGAACTAATATATAAAACACCATATTTTGAGGTGGATTCTATATAGAGTAACAGTGGAAGTAATATTTATAAATGCTGCAGAGTGCTAAATGTTAAGTTACTCACTACTTCCTCTTGCTTCTCTCTCTTTTTCTTTTTTTTATCATTTCACCCCAAACAAGGTAAAAAACCACTAAGAAGCAAGAGGTTACTGACGGTTAGAGAATCTGAGTAAAAAGACATTATTAAGGAGAGAGAACAATTAAAAGAACAAGCATTAAGAAGACAGAAGATAATGACTGACATTACATTGAAATCTTTGAAGATAAAAGACGAGTGGAAAGCACGAATCTGGAAGAAAGTTCCACAAGCGAGAAGTGAGACAGAAGAAGTGCACGGTAATTATTGTCCCTTTACCAGCCTTCTTTGTCCTTGTTCTGCCATACATTCACTAAAACTTATTAAGCTTTATCTCTCTGTAGGTGACTATTTTCGCCAAGCAAAATGTTAATCCTTCCAATGCAAGTTGAATTTGAATTTCTTAGTTGTGTACTGATATCCTTCTATGGCAACACCGAAAACAATCTTGACTGAAATTGAGAGCCACGCTACTGCAATTCCAAATATATAGAACTAATATATAAAACACTATATTTTGAGGGGATTCCATATAGAATAAAAGGAGAAGTAATATTTATAAATGATGCAGAATGTTAAATGTTAAGGCTATCAAATGGGTACGTTTCAAATCCTTTAAAGTTTAAAGTTCTAAATAAGGATTTGCAAAAGCAAGAAGGAACAAAGAGGAAGTTTTAAGGAAATAAAAACGAAAAGTACAATTAGAATCGGAAATAGTTGGGGAGACATAATAAGGATTGAGGTTTTGGAGAATTCGACACTCACAGGACATATTGTTAACAAGAGGGACACAACTGACAACCTTCCTCACGGGCATGTGTAAATGGATCGGTGGCAGAATATGCAGTGGGTGTGATAGTAAAAAGGTATATATTGCTAAAAAGAATGGGATGTTGTGGAGAGCCATGGTAGCCGAGGGATACTGGACATAAAAGTAGAAGTGTGACTCCATCGATGCATGTGAATATTCGACATATATAAAGTTTGTGTGTGTGTGTAAATATTATGTAATGTTATCATGTCAAATAAATGCAAATCGATACCAACCCGTACGCCCACTCGAAAGACATGCGATACATAACTGAGGTTAAAGTGAGAGTTCCGTGTATAGATGGGATTGGCGATAAAAACTACTCAGCTGTCTCTGTAATTAGCCATCCGGACACAACAGACATCAGGGACTGACCTGATTCATTCAGACTACGTGTTATGGGAGAAGTACTGCCGGGATGACAAATCTTCATCTACCAAAAATAACGATGAGAGTAGATACAACTAAAATGCTTGACAAGGATTCATCTAAAAATGAAGATGAAAATAAATACTAGTAAAAAAGTAATATTAATGGCTGACAATGCTTCATTTAATAAAAAATGAAGAGGAAAGTAAATACTAGTCAAAAATTAATAATAATGGCTGACAATGTTTCATCTAATAAAATATGAAGAATAAAATAAATACTACTCAAAAATTAATATTAATGGCTGACAATACTTCATTTAATAAAAAAAGAAGAGGAAAGTAAATACTAGTCAAAAGTAATATTAATGGCTGACAAGGCTTTATGTAATAAAATCTGAAAATGAAAGTAAATACTAGTGAAAAATTAATAATAATGGCTGACTATGCTTCATCTAATAAAAAAGATGAAAGTAAAAAATATTTGTCAAAAATGAATAATGGTTGACAAGACGTTATCGTCTAAAGAGATGGAGATGAAAGTAAATACTAATGAAAATTTAATAATAATGTTTGACAATGCGTCACCGTATCAAAATGAAAATGAAAGTAAATACTGGTCAAAAATTAATAATAATAGCTGGTAATGTTTAATCGTATAAAAACAACGATAAAAATAAATAGCATTTAAAAATTGATAAAAATGTTTGACCTTTTTTTAAAAATTGAAGAAGAAAAAATATTGGTAAAAAATTAAAAATAACGATTGACTGTTATATGATAAAAAATTAAAATAAATACATACTAGTTAAAAATGAAAAAATGTTAACATTACTTCATCGGCTGTCTATATTTCTGAGATGAGGAAATAATGTACACTATTTACATTATTCGGACTATTGTCCTCATCTTTGTCGCCATATTTATTACAACGTTTCGGCCCTTCAGTATCTTTCTATATTTCTGAGATGAGACATAATGTACACTATTTACATTATTCGAACTATTGTCCTCATCTTTGTCGCCATATTTATTACAACGTTTCGGCCTTTCAGTATCTGTCTATATTTCTGAGATGAGGCATAATATAAACGATTTACATTATTCGGACTATTGTCCTCATCATTGTCGACATATTTATTACAACGTTTCGGCCCTTCAGTATCTGTCTATATTTCTGAGATGAGGCATAATGTACACTATTTACATTATTCGAACTATTGTCCTCATCTTTGTCGCCATATTTATTACAACGTTTCGGCCCTTCAGTATCTGTCTATATTTCTGAGATGAGGCATAATGTACACTATTTACATTATTCGGACTATTGTCCTCATCATTGTCGCCATATTTATTACAACGTTTCGGCCTTTCAGTATCTGTCTATATTTCTGAGATGAGGCATTATGTACACTATTTACATTATTCGGACTATTGTCCTAATCATTGTCGCCATATTTATTACTACGTTTCGGCCCTTCAGTATCTGTCTATATTTCTGAGATGAGGCATAATGTACACTATTTACATTATTCGGACTATTGTCCTCATCTTTGTCGCCATATTTATTACAACGTTACGACCCTTCAGTATCTGTCTATATTTCTGAGATGAGGCATAATGTACACTATTTACATTATTCGAACTATTGTCCTTATCTTTGTCGCCGTATTTATTACAACGTTTCGGCCGTTGTACACACCGGCCTTCTTCAGGATGTTGTATGTCGGACTGAACCCTTTATTTCGCTCGCTAGGGTAGACTGTTCTAGTTCCACATGCCATGTCTAATGGATGTCAGTTATCTTCTGCTCCCCTCCGCAAATTCTCCACTGCCTTAACAAAGTATTGAACTCACACTCTTTCGGTCCTGTCACTGGATCTAACTAACGCCTTTATCCCCTGTGCCACGTGTCCTGACACATGGCACAGTGGATAAAGTAAATACTAGTCAAAAATTAAGAATAGTAGCCTACAATGCTTCATCCAATAAAAATGACGTAAGAATTACGTGTCTACGTTTAACAAATACTGAAAATGATGTAATTAAATTCCAATTAAATTAAAATCATAATGTTGTTCACTCCCTTGTTTTTTTTGTTTTTTACTATGTTTTTGTGAATAAATTGTCATGTTGAAAGTTAAATAAATGTAGAGCATAGTCCAACATAAACACTAGAAATGTAGAGCATAATCTAACATAAACACTAGAAATGTAGAGCATAGCCCAACATAAACACTATAAATGTAGAGCATAGTCTAACATAAACACTATAAATGTAGAGCATAGCCCAACATAAACACTATAAATGTAGAGCATAGTCCAACATAAACACTAGAAATGTAGAGCATAGTCTAACATAAACACTATAAATGTAGAGCATAGTCCAACATAAACACTATAAATGTAGAGCATAGTCCAACATAAACACTAGAAATGTAGAGCATAGTCTAACATAAACACTATAAATGTAGAGCATAGTCCAACATAAACACTAGAAATGTAGAGCATAGTCCAACATAAACACTAGAAATGTAGAGCATAGTCTAACATAAACACTAGAAATGTAGAGCATAGTCCAACATAAACACTAGAAATGTAGAGCATAGTCTAACATAAACACTATATATGTAGAGCATAGTCTAACATAAACACTATAAATGTAGAGCATAGTCCAACATAAACACTAGAAATGTAGAGCATAGCCCAACATAAACACTATAAATGTAGAGCATAGTCTAACATAAACACTATAAATGTAGAGCATAGTCCAACATAAACACTAGAAATGTAGAGCATAGTCCAACATAAACTCTAGAAATGTAGAGCATAGTCTAACATAAACACTATAAATGTAGAGCATAGTCCAACATAAACACTATAAATGTAGAGCATAGTCTAACATAAACACTTTATATGTAGAGCATAGTCTAACATAAACACTAGAAATGTAGAGCATAGTCTAACATAAACACTATAAATGTAGAGCATAGCCCAACGTAAACACTATAAATGTAGATAATTAAAAAAAGATCGCTGACATAAAGCTAAAAGCGATTCAAGTGTGAATGTTGAAAGCTTAAAAATAGATAGAAACACCGAATATTTGCCAACTTCATCGAGTGAAAATTTTTACCTTCATCACATTTTCTCTCAATCGATCGCTGCTGTCTGGAGACGGGTCAACTGCAGGTCTCTGACATCAATTAGTCGGCAGAAAAGGGTTTTTATAGTCGAAATTTAGTCTTGTTTGTCGTCGCCATCATTAACGAGTTTTCATGTCACTTCTTTGCCTTTCTTGGCATTAGGATAGCTTCAGAACGATAACAAATTATTTACTTATCGACTCATGAATATTGAATGAAAGTAAGCGGGAAAAAGAGTTGGCGCTTTGTGAATTTATTAAATGACGAGGTTTAATTTTATTCAAGATTTAAATATTACGAGACCAGTTTACTGATGACAACGAGGCTTATGCTGATGGCATATGTATTCATAGTTGGCAAAAGAATGACATTAAACAAAAGATAATCACGCAAGTGTTACAACAAATAACACTTTGTATAAACTTTTCGAAAACAGAAACTGTGATCGGGAATTGGAATGAAAACAGTGGCGGCACCAATATCCGGAAACTATAATAAAGATTCACGATATAGAATTAATAGATACTAAACACTTCAAATAACCCAGCGTATACGATGGTCGGATGGAAAATTCATAGGATGACCAAGAAATAAAAGTAAGTAGAGATACTAGTTGGTAGACTAACACATGCAAGTACCCCACGATACAACGTTGCTTAACTTTGGAATACAGTTTAATTTATTTAAGATATTTTAGGATTATATGGATTTTAATGTCATTAAAGAGTTCTTTCATGTTGATTTTGTTTAGCGGCATATCAACACCTCTATGGGTTATTTACTGCCCAAATTTAAATATTTTGATTGGTTTGGTTGGCTGATTTTGTTTAGTGGCATATCAACACCTCTGTGGGTTATTTAATGCCGGAATCTAAATATTTTGATTGGTTTGGTTGGTTGTCTTTGTTTAGCGGCATATCAACACCTCTATGGGTTATTTACTGCCCAAATCTAAATATTTTGATTGGTTTGGTTGGCTGATTTTGTTTAGTGGCATATCAACACCTCTGTGGGTTATTTAATGCCGGAATCTAAATATTTTGATTGGTTTGGTTGTTTGTCTTTGTTTAGCAGCATATCAACACCTCTATGGGTTATTTAATGTCGAAATCTAAATATTTTCATTGGTTTGGTTGGTTGTCCTTGTTTAGCGGCATATCAACACCTCTATGGGTTATTTAATGCCGAAATCTAAATATTTAGATTGGTTTGTTTGGTTGTGTTTGTTTAGCGGCATATCAACACGTCTATGCGATATTTAATGCCGAAATCTAAATATTTAGATTGGTTTGGTTGATTGTCTTTGTTTAGCGGCATATCAACACCTCTGGGTTATTTAATGACGAAATCTAAATATTCTGTACGTAATTTTATGCTTTTAACTACAGATATTTTGTACATAATTTTATACTTTCAGGGTAAAGGTAATTTTTGTTTTTTAGATATATAGCCTCTAGATCATGAAATGCATTGTTGGTGATTTTACTATAAAATATACTGTTTGTCATTTTAATAAATATGTACTTAGGATTTTTTTACAGGTTTACTATTTGCCCATAGCTGGGACCCTAACAGGTGCTACAATCACGGGTTAATGTGAGCCTTGGAACAACAGCAATTTACAGGTGGCTGAACACTCCTCAAAAACTCCAATCTCCCGATCAGATACCTTGCTGTCGAATGTAGTTTTTCCTCATACCCAGAACGACCTTTCAGAATAAACATATGTTCTATACATATATAGTTTGGGATGACGATATATATTTTTATATATTAAAGACATTGAGAAAAAATGTATGACAAAAGAAGAAAGTTTTCTTGTGATGCGTTTTGTTCATTAGGACTTAATCAGGTGTAGATGGTCTAGTGTAGATATTATATGTTTTAGTAGAAACCTATTTCTTTAAAGTAAGACATTATGTTGACGGTTTCATTATTTTCAAATAGTTTCCTTATGTTGGCTTCCTTGTAGTTTTTATGTCTTACAGGTGCTAAGTCAGTGCATTCACTTAGAATGTGTTTCACCTTCTGTGTGGCTTGGCATGTTGTACTTGTTCGTTGATGTTCATTCTTCAGCAAGTAAGAATGGGTGAAGTATGTTTTAAATACGAAATTGGTTCGCAAATTTACGAACCTAGCCTAGTCGGCATAAAATGACCCATTGAGGTGTTGATATGCCGTAAAACAAAATAAACCTAAACTTGAACCAACTGCCTTCCCACTTTGCCTAGACTTGACATGATTAGAGGTTACTTGGCTAACATACAGTTCATTTGATCTACCGGGCTATTTATAGTGGGTACGGTTCAGCTAATTCTACGTGTAACTAGGAAGCTGAACTTTCACATATAAGACCGATAAAATTTATTTTCTACGCATGGCAATGAGTTTAATCAAAATTTTGTATTCTTCAAGTCGGCAAGGGAAGTTTAAAACAAGTTTAATCGGAAGAGGATCAGACTATATAATAATTATCAATGTGTATTTATTTATGTATTTTCTGTCCCAATCTGTAATGGGAAGGGAGGTAAATCAAGTTATCTTAATAAATTTATATGTGATTACTTCCCTTTATACGTTTCAATAATCTGAACAAATAAAATATTTGTTTTAAATCAGTTCACCACAAGCAAGGCGATAATACCACTAAGACACAAGGGGGGAGTGAAAGAGAATGAAAAGACCTTAGAAAGAACCTGAAATCCAACCCTAAACGGGGAAAAAGGTATAAACTTCCTGTTTAAATGACCGAGCAGGTGTGTGAACTGAACGATAGTTGAAGCTACTCACTCCTATTGAGGAAAAGAAAAAACTAAATAAATAATTTGTGAATAAAATTTCAGAGTTCGGACGGAGTCGTCAGAAGTATAGAGTTGAAGTAGACTATAGAAAAAAAACGAAATCAGTCCTAAACATAAAACAAGAGATAAACATATGATTCTGTTCAAACGAAAGGAGAGAAGTGTGAACTGGGCGATATACGAACCTATCAACTTGTATTGAGGAGAAAAATAAATAAGTAAAGAATTAGTGAATTTAAGACTTCAGGCGGAGAATTTGGAAGTAGACTTTAGAATGAACCAGAAACCCAAACAGTTTCATTAATCAGTTTCCATTATTCCTACGTTTCTTAGATTGCAGTCTTATTTGTTCAAGCCTTTCATGCGAGGCACTCAGATACCTTTGTCTATTTAGTGATTGTCTCGCTTCAAATTGCTCTTGAAATAGGTTTTATTGTCGTTCTGTTGCAATTCTTTTTCTTTGGAGAGATATTTCCATTTCACTGTTATATTGAGCAGTTAAAATTTTTAAGATACTGAGCCAAAAGCGATTTATATAATGCCAGAAGTCACCAATGAATCATAAATACGATTGAACGTTCAAAAATATATACTGAGGGAGTATAGTTTATAGATATAATTAATTCTCGAGCAAAATGAACAGTTTAATTAATCAGTTCCTTTAGGCCTACGTTTCTTAGATTGCAGTCTTATTTGTTCAAGCTTTTCATGTGAGGCACTCAGATACCTTTGTCGATTAAAGTGATCATCTTCCTCCTACTTTGTCTTGAAATAAGCTTTGTCTTCGCTGTTGCTAATCATTTTCTTCTTCTGAGAGATTTTTCTATTTAACTGTTATATTAAACACATGAAAAGACATTGAGCAAAAAGCGATTTACATAATACTAGGAGAAATCCCTGAATCATAGATACCAATTGAATGTCTAAAAAATATAAAGGAAACGGATTAATTAAACAGTTCTTTGGCTTCTGTTTTAGATGTGAATTCTTTATCTGCGTTTTATTAAATGTCAATACATTGTTTCAAGGTTTCTGTTTATTGCATCTCACTATTAAAACTTTCCAACAATTGCTGCAATTTAGGACTGCACAGGGTCACTAATATTTAAATAATTTGGTAAATGATTATTTATTGCAATATAATTACAATTTTGGCACAAGGCCGAAAGGATAGTCGATAAAGTCTGGTCAACACTGACTATCCTAAACCTAGCTAATCTGATTCGCGACCCATTTATTCATTACAATTTACTCTATCAACACAAGAATTCATCCATCCCCATTCGATATACCAGAATACCGCATATTCACAGGGATCCTGCTAAATAAAAAATGAAATAAAAACGGAAACGGATTAATTAAACGTTTATTTGGTTTCTATTTTAGCTGCGAATCCTGTATCTCTGCTTTATTGCATCTTGATACATTGTTTAAAGGCTTTTGTTTCATTGCATCTTACTATTAAAACAAATGCTGCTATTTTCCTGGGTACATTAGCTGAAATTAATAAATAGCTTAGAAAATATTTCTCACTTCTATATTATTAAACTATAAGGGATCCTTTCCTTAAACTCAACTGCAAATATAAATACTTAAATATTCACAACTGAATTTTATGCAAAAAAAATATATGAACAGTTGCAGGTTGAAGGATCTGAGGTCAGCTTTTTCTTTTGGCCAGCGATCGCAAATCGTTTCGGTTTGGCAATGAAATACTTCAACACAGAGAATGTTAAATATTTTTATTAATCATGTCGACATCTCTATTATCTACCTATTGAGCCGGGTCGCCCCTCACCACTAGGGAGCCGTTTCGGACACGAAAGAGAATACGTCTACATTTCTTGACGAGTAAGAAACAACTCGCTGAAAGCGTTCTCTTATTTCTTTCCCATGCTAGCTCAACCAATCAAAATCAACTTCCCTATTTTGGTTCATATCTGACCCCAGCTGTCAATACCCGGAAGTTGGAGCCGAGATATACATCTTCTAAAAATAATAGTCTGCTGAATTATTATTTAACATGAACAAGCATTATACAATGCTGTTCGATAAAAGTGACTCAGCTGATTTTTTTACTTAAAATCTTTTTCGCTTATTGTTTTTGGGGACAAACTAATTTTTAATCTTACTAATATAAAGACCCCTTCCCGACCACCTAGTAAAAAAGTTTACTCACCCTAAGGTATTCTATTGATAATTATAATTTTGGATATAAATGAGATTAGGGAAAAACTCTGTGCAAAAAAAGTGACTCACTTATTTCCTGCAACTAGTAATCAATAGAAACATAATCGAACAGCTTTAAATAAAGACTAATAGAGGTATAATTTATTTATAATAGGTAATATAGTTCGAAATATTTAATAATCTATGGGTCCTTCTTTATTTTGAATAACCTTTTCAACCCTTTTTGGCATTGACTTGATTAGGTTCTGGCAAATCTCATCTCCAAGCATTGATTTCCATTCGGATATGAAATTCACAATCAAATCCTCTTTGTTACTCAACTGCTTTCTCGAGAGCTTGTACTTTATAATGCTCCATAAGTTTTCTATGGGGTTGAGGTCAGGAGATTGGGGCGGCCATATCATAACACTCACTTGCTTCTCATCAAAGTATTCCTTCATCAATTTTGATTTGTGACAGGGAGCATTATCCTGCATAAAAATGAGCTTGGTGGGGTCGATTTGCACCCTTTCAGCAGAAGGGAGCAGACAAGACTCTAAAATTCTCTTGTACTGCTCGCTCCTGATGGTCTTTTCAATAGGTTTTAAGAAAGCAGTTCTATGAAAAGAAAAGCATCCCCAGAACATTATACTGAACGGATGCTTGACAGTACTTACTGCTAAATTCAAAGAGCTTTCAAAGCTTCTTCTTCGGATTTTAGATCGCTTATCCTTTGAATTTAGCTCAACTTTCGTTTCATCGGAGAAGAGAACATTTAGTAAAAAAAATCAGGTGAGTCACTTTTACCGAACAGCACTGTATATATATTTTTTTAAATACCCATCAATTTATTATTTTCCTGTTTAAATTGACATGTCATTAACGTCAGCCATTGATAGCTGATGAAAATTTTAAACTGAAATCCGAGCGTGCACACTTGTGAAATGTCTTTTTTGTCCCCATTAACAAGAAGGCAACAAAGTATTTTGTTACTAACACAAGTGATCAGTGATTGCCAAATACACGAACTACCATTTCGAAAGAGAAACACAGTTGCCTTTTAATATAAACGCGCGTCGGAACACCATTTCCTTCTCGATTCCCAGTGATAGTATAAAAAATAACCAACAACAAAAATATCTAAAATGGCGAGCAGAGTAGATAAAGGTTATTGGCGCAGGAAATAAAATCAGCAAGACGTGTTCGAATTCCGGCCGAGACGTCTGCTGCCACATTCGCACTAATGCGCTTTGTAAAGGCCTGAATCTATCTCTTGTGCATCAGATTATTAGTAAATAAGATTATTATATATTATTATTATTATAAGATTATTAGTAAATAAATGCGAAATAATTTAGCAGATTATTATTTTTCTGAGAAATTGTAACTCTGCTCCGACTTCCTGAGGTTGACCATGGGGTCAGATGGAAGCCATAATATGGGAAGTCGATTTTGATTGCTGACACCCAGAAAGGACATGGCCTTTAGGAAATATATCAAAAGAAAAGTAAATAGAAATCTCTCTCTCTTTCTTTCTCTCTCTCTCTCTCTCTCTATATATATATATATATATGTATATATATGCCTGACTGTCTGTCACTCTATCCGTCCTTCTCTCTCTCTCTTTCTCTCTCTCATATATATATATATATATATATATATATATATATATATATATATATATATATGTATATATATATGCCTGACTGTCTGTCACTCTATCCGTCCTTCTCTCTCTCTCTTTCTCTCTCTCTCTCTCTCATATATATATATATATATATATATATATGAGTGAACATTAAAGTCAACACTCAGAGGCGACAGGCTGTTCCAGGCTAGACACAAACGTCAGGCCGCCTGATGATTGCGTCCAGCATGAAACAGCCTGTCGCCTCTGAGTGTTGACTTCAATGTTCACTTTTGTATTTATAATTACATAGGCTCTATGTCTGATATTGAGCACTTTATCCCAGAAATATAGTGCACCTTAAAAATGTATTTCTTCATATATATATATATATATATATATATATATATATATATCGAGAGAGAGAGAGAGAGAGAGAGAGAGAGAGAGAGAGAGAGAGAGAGAGAGAGAGAGAGAGAGGTGTGTAAATCAAATGCCTAGATATTAGAAACTGTATATGCGCGCGTTAGTGACTGTGTGGCGCGGAATGACGGCAACAACAGCCGTCGGCTCATATCTTCTACGTGACGCCATGAATACAGACCGCTATCTTCAGATGCTCGAAAATTACGTGTGGCCCACGGTTGTCTGGCTGGGATAACATTAATGACCTGATATTCATGAAGAATGATACACCGCCCTATTTTACTCTTACTGTGCATGCGTAGTTAGAGCAACATTTTCCAGGACTCGACGACACGGGTATCGAATGGCCTCCAGGAAGTCTAGATCCCACTCCATGTGATTTTTACCTGAGGTGTTTCACAAAGGAGGAAGTGTACAAAACAAAATTTTTAATACATGAAACATGTGAAAACTTCGTAAGAGAAACCGTCATTAGACCCGTCGTGCTTTCGACCAACTCGGTTACGAAGGGTTTCATCGATCAAGCAAAACCGAATAGAAGAGAATCGTTGAAGAAATTTGCGCTTAAACGTATTATTTCGCCCAAAATGTTCTGAGTTCAATCCCTGGCCTCAGCAGAGAGAACAAAAATATTGGAGAGTTATCAATGCGAATTAACTAAAACTGAGATACCAAAAAGGCATGGCACGTGGAATTTGAACAATCTACCCCCGTGGACTAAATAAAGGGTTCGGTCAAAATTCCAACAGATATTAGCTGAAGAAGGCCGCCGTGAATGTGACAGTAAAGATGAGGACAACTTTCCAAATACTGCAAATATTTTAAATAGTTATAATATCTCATCTCAGACATATAGGGACCCTGAAGAAGGCCAGAACGTAGAATGGCCGAAACGTCGTGAATACAATAAAGATTGGGAAAACAGTCCGAACAGTCTAAATAGTGTAAATAGTTGCAATACCTCATCTGAGAAATATAGACAGATTCGGAAGAAGGCAGGAGTGTACAACGGTCGAAACATCATGAATGTGACAATAAAGATGAAGACAACAGTCCGAACGATGTAAATAGTGTAAATAATTACAAACCTCATGTTAGAAATACAGACAGGTCTTGAAGAAGACCGGGGAGTACAGCGGTCGAAATGACGTGTATAAGACAATAAAAATGAAGACAACAGTCCGAACGATGTAAATAGTGTAAATAATTACAATATCTTGTGTCAGAAATAAAGAGAGATCCTGAAGAAGACCGGGTAGTATAGCGGCCGAAACGACGCGAATAAGACAATAAAAATGAAGACAACAGTCCGAACGATGTAAATAGTGTAAATAATTAGAATACCTCATCTCAGAAATATTTAGATATTTATCATAACTCTCAATTTCATGGTGTGAAAATTGATTGTCAGATACGTATGTAGATATTAATTGTTTCAAATACTTTCGTAGATGCCGTCTCTCGTTTATTTGTAAGCCATAGAGGTTGATATGCCGCTAAACAAAACCAACCAAATCAAAATAATTTGTAAACATCGACTGCGACCATCTTGCTTTTATCGAAGCATAAACATCTCTCTAAAAAGGGATAGGGTCGATAATATTTAAATAATCTTGCGTTTCATATTTAAGGTCTGATTGGGTGATTAAATAATGTTTCGAGTAGCTTTTTAAGTGAAAATAAAAAAAATGATGTGGACAATGTAGCGAGCATACTATCAAACAGTTGTAAAAACTGTCATGGCGGATATTTTATGTCGTTCGCAACTGGGAGAGACGTTCATCAGGACAAAAAACAAATCCAGCTGATTGGCTGTTGAATGTAAAGATGGAAACGTGTATGGGGTTCCTCAGTGTAACTTCAGTCTGA
Source organism: Acanthosepion esculentum (assembly GCA_964036315.1). Taxonomy (NCBI): domain Eukaryota; kingdom Metazoa; phylum Mollusca; class Cephalopoda; order Sepiida; family Sepiidae; genus Acanthosepion; species Acanthosepion esculentum. The sequence goes on along the minus strand of OZ038508.1, from coordinate 81,580,343 downwards.
CGAGATTAATTTTACAAATGTCGATAGAGAAAATGCACTGGGAAGATCGGAAGCAATGATTTTTTCTGCACTTGCATCACGTCAATTCGTACGAAAAGAAAGCGAGATTTTCTTTTCTTTTAATATTGCCGGAAATTGTCCCACTAGAATTGCTCTCTAATATGTCTTCCACAAAGCAGACTTCAAAAACATCTATACAGGAAGAAACGAGAAAACTGCTGTCGGATTTTCTTCGTAACAATGGCGTGGAAAGTTACAGGACGACTTTCACTCTGACAAATGTTTTAATTACGTGTCTAACACGTTTGGTTCTTGCAACTGCACATCAGACATTGATATCATTAAATATGTACCTGAAAGCGTGTTTTTTATATATTGGATGGGTATGAAGCAAGGCAATAAAGCCACCGTGCTGAAGTAACTCCCTTACTCACCCGATCTGACTCCGTGTGATTTTTCCCCAAGCTCAAGGTAGTCATCAAGGCCGTAACGAGGGAGCTGCGGAGAATCCTGGTAGAATATTTTTAGGAGCTCGTGGCGGAAGTCAGTAGAAGGATGGGACATGCGTTAAACTTGGGCGGGGGGGGAATCATTTCGAAGGAGAAAACTTTTAGTTTGCATTTAGTTTTGTGAATTCAGTCCTCTTTCTTTTCTGGCACATCTCGTAAAATTTGAAGATAAAAGAAAAGAAAAGAAGGAAGAAAGATACAAAAAGGCGATAACGCTCACATGCGTTTCACGTCTGCTTCAGAGAAATGGAAAATCTTGCCAATTATGAATCATTTCATTTCTACCATCTTACTTATCTAAATACTTGGACACTTCGATGTGGTGTAATGGTTAGCAAGCTTATCTCGCTAGATCACTTGCAACTGACTCACTGGGCGCCCCATACATTCAAACTTGTGCCACATCTAAGCTATTCATAGAAAATAATTTTGCGTATTTCGACGTGATGTATTGGTTAGCAAGATTGTCTCACTAGGTCAATTACTACTGAATAGTGACTTCAATACTCACTGAGTATCCCATATTTTCGGCCTTGTGCCACATCTAAGCTACGCTTAGGAAATCACTGGGCACTTCGGCGTAGTGCAATGGCTAGCAATCTTGTCTCGCTAGATCAATTACGACTGAATAGTGACTTCGATTCTCACTGGGTACCCCATACTTTCGGCCGTCTACCAATCAAAGCTACAGAATAAAAAAAAACGTTTGGGGTAATTCGACGTGATCTAATGGTAAGCAAGCTTGTCTCGTTAGATCAGTTATGACTGTATAGTGACTACGATCCTCACTGAGTGCCCCATACTTTCGGCCTCATCCCCTATCAAAGCTACGAGATAAAAATCGGGTCACTTCGATGTAGTTTACGCGTTAGTAAGCTTGTCTCACGTGATCAATTACGATTGAATAATGTGTTCAATCCTCACCGGGTGTCCCAAATTTTCGGCCTTGTGCTGCATCTAACGTACGTTTAGAAATCACCTTATTTATTTAAATCTTCTTACTTATGATTGTCATTGCAGTATTTTTACTTTAAATTGTTAAGCTCAATTATTTGACGGTACAACAGATGTATTTCCCCGGGTATTTTATAGTTCAGGAACTAACAAAAGGGGGAATTCACTTATTAATTTTAAAATTATGACCTATGAAATTTACGATTTGCTCATTTGAATTTTATGATAAAAAAATTTCAGATTGGAAAAGCATGAAATGTTCATAGCTTGTGTTAAATATCGCTTCAAAAAGCAAAACATCACTGGAGGCATCGGGGAACATTATTTGTCTGTCCGTAGCAAAACATTTGGTTTAAGATTTGCAGACAGGAAAACTATGAAATTAACCTAGGTTGTGTAATATAAATATCACATCAAAATCTAACACGAAACATTTGGTTGTTTGTATTTACGGGGATATATCAACTCCTTATGGTCATTTAATACCGAAATTTAATTTTCTTGGTAGCACTAGTAATTACTTTTACAAAAAATGTAATTTTGGTTATGTTTTAATTTTTTTGTTATAAAGTATTGCTACAATTTTTTTTGTTACACAAATATATTGGTAGTAATTTTTTTTAACAAAAATATATTACTACTAATATTAATATTTTTTTCTTACAGAAATTATTGTGTGTAATTTTTTTTTACTATAAAAATGTATAGCTGGTATATTTACTATAATGTTTTATATTTTCATAGTGTTTTGACCCAAGTTTGGGGGTTAACTATTTGCCCATAGTTTTCACCCTAACAGGTGCTACCACCCCGTGTCAGGGTGAACCTGTGGACAACAGCAAACCTCCCGATAATGGTATGACGATAAATTACATTCTTGCTGCCGGATGTAGTTTATCGTCATACCCAGGATAAAAAAACATATGGTTGCTTATACACAACTTAGATCGAGCAACATGACAAAAAGAAAATCAAACTGTTAACTCTTGCGAAATGTAAGAGCCGAAAAGTGGGATAATTGAAACGTAGCAAGTGATGACATTTTGGTCCATTTGAAATTGGACAGCTTTTTTAGTTGGCCTCGATCTGGTAATCAGAAGTGAGAAAAAAAAGACAAAATCGTTTAGAGAATTTCTTTTTATTCTAATGATGATTTTTACAAGTTTCTTCAGGTTTTTTTTTCATTAACCGGTTTGTCCGAAAATAAATTCTTATTCAATGATAAAAGAATTCTACACATACACGCACACACACATACCACACACACACACACATACTACACACACATACTACACACACATACTACACACACACATACATAGATTCAAGTCAAGAATATAAAAAAAAAACGAAGAAAGAAAGGTTTTGTAAATCAGTGTCACGTTTCAGATTTTTATTTCATATTTCGGAACTTCGATAATGGCTGTGAAATTGAGGTAAATGTTAGCGCTTCTAAAAGTCACATATTCCCTTTCATTTACGGTTTCGATAATTCCGAAAATACCAGGCGGGCGTAATATTGAAAATGCGAAAAAAAGAAAAAAAATATTGAACGAGAAAGGAAGATGATTGGTAAGAACTTCAAAAAAAACTGTCAGTCTTTACGAGTTATTTTTTTTTTAATAAATTACAGAGCAGATTGTTTTAGGTGTTGTGAATTTTTTGCTGATTCATTTCTATTTATCGTCAAAGACAATTTGAAGTTTGGCAGCTGAACAAAGTTTCCTTTTCAAAAATCCATCTTTGAACTGAAATATACAGGGTTAAATTGTCGCCATTTTATATTTTTAATTTTGCGCGTGCGCGTTGTTTGTTTTCGATGTTGACGAAAGCACAGTATAGCAGAGTCAGTTGGACACCGTCTATGAGAAAAGGAACACCATGACGGAATTCCCTGCACCAGAAATTTGGAAATGGCATGCTGTACTATCTGGCATTCCCACCGGAAGATACAGTACGAATATATCAGAATGTGTATGTGTCAATCTGAAGATAGTGCAGATGATTCAGAAAGAGTTGGATGACTTTAATGGTGATTACGAAGGTATTTGGAGTGATGCCGACGTTATACCTCCATACGTCTTTCCACAGGGCGTCAGTCTCAACACGAAAGAATACATAAAGTGTCTTATGGAGGTAGTGTTGCCCTGGGTCAAGAGGGTGGCTGCTGCAAAAACCTATGTCTGGAAATAGGACTCCGCGCCGTGCCACACAAACAGGATAACCCCATCATGGCTGTCTGCGATCCCATCACCCCTTACATCTGGCCAACTAACTCCCCAGACTGCAACTCCCTTGATTATTATGTGCGGGGAGCAGTTGAGCGAGAGACCAACAAAACTCCTTGTAACACCAAAGATGAACTGAAGGCAAGGATTATGGCAGCATTCACAAATTTAAACAAAGAGACCACTCAGAAGGGTTGCAGTCGTCTGGAGGCTGTGATTGAAGTTAATGGCGATTTTATTGAATAAATCTACTCTTTCATAATTCAAGATATTTTTTTTGCAATTTTGGTAAATATATCTATTAAAATGAGATGTTAGTGTTATTCTGATTTTTGCGTCATTTAGACGTCAATTTATCCATCGCAATCTAGAATACACCGACTGCATGACAAGGGGATACCATGCAAAGAAACCAACTTTTAGGCGTGTATAAGCGCGACCAGTGGTTAACTTTTCGACTTGATTTAGCGTTCACTGGAACTATGTCAACCTTTCCGACTCGAGTTTAAACCGTTTTCTATATCTACAATTTTGACACAAATGTAAACCAGACCTCTGCCTACCTTTTTGATTCTAGTTTAAACAAGATGCATGTCTACATTTTTGAGTGTAAACTAGATGAATGTGTAAACCAGACCAATTCCTAACTTTTTGACTCTAGTAGAAGTTTAACTTTTTGAATCTAGGGTAAGGGGTAGCTCTATCTTCCTCTTTGACTCCAGTTATAAAGCGGACCTATGTCTACGATCTTCACTCGCGTGTAAAATGGACCTATTTCTACCATTTTTACACTAGTGTAAAGCCGACCTATCTCTAATAAAACCAGGCCAATGTATATGTTTTTGATTCTAGTATAAATCAGACCAATGTCTACGTTTTTGATTTTAATATAAACCAGGCCAATGTATACGTTTTTGATTTGAATATAAACCAGGCCAATGTATACGTTTTTGATTTTAATATAAACCAGGCCAATGTATACGTTTTTGATTTTAATATAAACCAAGCCAATGTATACGTTTTTGATTTTAATATAAACCAGGTCAATTTATACGTTTTTGATTCTAGTATAAACTAGAACAAAGTCTACGTTTTTGACCCTAGTATAAACCAGACCCATTTTTACGTTTTTCCCACTTCAGACCTATGTCTCATTTGACTCAACGGGTCCTATGTCTACTAATGTTACACTAGGGTAAACAAACTAGACTAGTGTCTACGTTTTGACTTTAGTATAATCCGAATAAATGTCTACCTTTTTGGCTCTAGTATAAACTAGACCTATGTCTATCTTTGTGGCCCTGAGGTAAGGCGCTCCTGTGTTTACACCTTTGACTCTAGTGTGAACCAATCTTTTTTACTTTAGTATAAACCCGACCTGTTTGAATCTAGTGCAAACTGGACCAATGTCTACCTTTTGAATCTAATGTAAACTGGGCCTATGTCTGTTTTATCTTACTGTTCTTAAAGCGTACTTTTTAATATATCTGAGGTACATGCCTTTATAATAGTAAATATAATTTTAAGTAAATATAGACGTAATGTCATACTGACCAAGGTAAGTGTATTTAATACCTAATGGTGCTACACAAGCCCACATACTTGTTAACCCGTATACCATTGTCAACCGTCAGATCAAACAAAAACAGGTTTTCTTTATCGAGTTCCTATGGTGAATTCTGGTGAAGTGGTCAGTTCAATGATGTGGTCAATAATGCTTCCTGGTGTAAAAGTATTCTGAATCCAATTTCAGGTTAGTGAATCATCATTGAGTAAGCTTTTCAGGCACTATCGACTCTCAGTGCATTCCTGGCATTCAAATATATGCATGAAATAAATCTTGAACGCACCTCATTCCCCGACAAATCGCAGTTCTTTTCACAAAGAATACTTACAAAAAATCTCCCTTCGTCTTAAAAACCGATGATTGGATTTGGATAGATTCTAAACAAATAAACACCTTTTGTCTAAACGCACCAGTCTTCTGATAATTGCAGAAGTCTCTCTCTCTCCCTCTCTCTCTCTCTCTCTCTCTCTCTATATATATATATATATATTTATATAACAAATCCGTAAGTGGTAAGGATAATCCAAGTAGGTGTTTTTGATATAAAATATTAAAAAGATAGATCCTTGAAGAGAGTTCAATGTATTTATATACACAACAATATGATATACATCAAGAAGGAAAAAAACTTAACACACCATCGAAGAATTGGGTAATAACTTTAATCCGACAGTAAGTTTTTAATATCTGACTCATCAGACCGAAATTACAAAATGGTTTAAATTTATCCAGATAATATATTCAAAATTATTTTTAAACTTATATATATATATATATATCATAATTATTTTTAACAAATAGGATTCCATCGTGACAAAGAAATTGCTATATTTCGAAACTGGTCATCCGTATTCAAGTTTAATTTCAATATTAAACCTTAAATGTTAAACAGTCATCCAACGGTTAAGGTTTAATATTGAAATTAAACTTGAATATGGATGACCAGTTTCGAAACATAGTAATTTCTGTGTCACGATGGAATCATATTAAAAAAATGATTATAATCTAGGCTCTACTTCTGTATCGAGCACTGTTTTAAAAAAATAAAAACAAAAATACTAAAGATCACCAATCCAACAGTCTTTCCTATTATATCAACACACACACACACACACACATACACACACACACACATACACAAACACACATATATATATATATATATATTCTGAGTAGTCATTTTGGGATTTTTATAATTTTCGTAATAATTCATCATGTCTAGACCTTTGATGTGCTGCGTAATTTAGTTTCCTCTTTGCCACTGTGACCCGCTGGCACAATGGTATGATGCTTGGGTCGTATCCTAACGGTTACGGGTTCGATTGTCAGAATCGGCAGAGGATGCGCAGGGCTGCTGAGTCCCCAAACAAAACGACCGTCCAGTGATTTTTATGCCTGTGTGTGTGTTGAGGATTCTAAGTCTAGAAATGATAAATATTTTTAAATAGAACTTTGACACCGCAAAACTTGTATATTGTATAAAAACGCATCCTTCAAAGAATCCCTTTTCGACCAACACTTTCTTCAGAAGAATAAGTTTGTACCTTCTTAAAGAAGCAAAATGAAACAAATTCACCCAGCGAAACCCAAGTATATAAAGGAGGGTTTAATGAAGAACCACAGCTAAAGCTCAAATTTATTACTAAAACGGGGAAAAAGTATTTAAGTTTCTAGTCTGAAAAATACTCACATCTCCCTCAAAGAAACAGAGAACAATCAGAATTCTCTTTCTGTCTACACGAAGATGGTGGATGTAACATTATATACACAGCCTCCAAATTTCGCAAGTGTTTGGCTGACCATTCCCTGCGTAAAATGGTAAATGCTGTATCCGTGTACTTGACAGTATATCCTAGGTAATCTATCAAATGCTTCCCGATAGATTACTCACAGGCTGTTTGAGTCAAGAGTGTGCTTCTGTTTGCAACACCGTCTCTCTCTCTCTCTCTCTCTCTCTCTCTCTCTCTCTATATATATATATATATATATATATGTAACCACTATTAAGTCTATCGTACTATGACTGTTCAGCCACAGCGAACTTCCGGTTTAACAAGCTCGAATTATTGCTATTAAACACACACCTTCGCCGATTTTTCTCGATCTATCATATCTGCTCTGTAAATTGTAGCCTAACGTAGACAATGACAACGTATCTTAGGAAAGGGATTAAATCCGACAGATATTTAATATATTTTCTGCTTATAAGTTATTTTTATGGATAAACGTATTTGAATAAATGCTCTGTTCTTTGGCATTGACGAGAGGATAAAAGATGAACGCGGTTTAAGACAACAGAATATGGCGATTGATGTTGCTTTAAAAGATTGTAGTTATCAGGGAACCAAGTAAGCGGAAGAGAGTACCACAGACAGGAAGTTTGAGAAAATAAATTTTTGGAGTAGAAGTGGCAATTACATTTAAATATTTCAACAGTAAAAGGTGGGGCCTAGTTGCCACTCTAGTAGCATCCTTAAATTCACGTAGCCGGGAGACCAGGGAAAAAAAGCTCGTCAGAGCAGTTGCCATGAAGGTATTTTTTAGAAAAGACAGAAGGAAGCCACATCAGGTCTGTGAGAAAGTGACTGAAGGCGAGATGCAAAGTCAGGATTGTTTACATTACAGATCTTTCTTTGGATTTTGTCACGAACCTCGGGATTAATAGCAGGAGTACCAGACCAGATATGGAAACAGGATTCAGCGTACGGACGAATAATAGATTTGTAAATATGCAAGATGGACTCTGACAAGAAAAAACCTTCTGGAACGACATGATGAACCAGGTTTCCTTGAAGTAGATGCAGCTAGTGATTCAATATAGTTGGTCCACATCAAGTCAGTTGAAAACGTGAGGCCAAGAAGAAACAAAAATAATAAAGACGTAAAAACATATAAATCAACCAAAACTGTATGGCCACTCACAGATAACGAAGAAAGGGAATCTGTGGAGAGTCATGATCGTCTAATGTCCATAAAGAAAGTGGTATTTTAAAAATAAACACTTTATTCAAGAAACAAAAACATGTCGATCTGCCGTATATACTCACTTATCATGCGACCTTTGAATACCAAATTTTGAAGCTAAATGGACTACAGTAAGTGGATATATAGTTTGGTCACTGGTGTAGCCAGGGCCAGTAGATACGCTAATTTTATATCACGTGTATGATGCGACCCCCTTAAAATTACCTTCAGAATTAAGTCTTCAAAAGTCGCATGATACGCGAGTATGTACGGTAACTAAATTACTAGTAAGTTTATTTATACTGATATATTTTTGTTTTCTATTTATTAGACCTAAGTGTTAAGAAAATTCAAACAAATATTTAAAATACTTAAGTATTCATTTTTGCTTAAAAATTAAGCAAACCGTGTACTAATCAAAATTACTTCTTGAAGCGTCTTGTATATTTACCTTGTATAGATCGTGTCATCTGTGAAGACACAAGTCTGTTCGATAAAGAAGAAGAAAAAGGCGAAATAACTGAAAAGAGAACGTTTTCTACCTAATCACCTCCTAAAATATATGAACAAGACCACCTAAAAAAGAAATAAGAAAAATGAAAAAGAAAAAAAAAAAAGAAAAACGGTATTTATACAATCAGCAAGGTTAAAAGGACTTGAGGATTGCAAACAAGCTGCACAGATCGAATTCGATATCGTAGGTGACAGAATGATGTCTGTAAACAAAAGAGATTAAAATGTAGTTATATGTGTTGCTTATGTTATCCGAGCCGTAAAAATGTCCACTTCAACAACGGTCAGTAATATGATGTCCAAATAGACAACCGTTTTGAGTAATATCAACTAACTCAGCGTTTTGGGAATAGAAAAACGCAACTTCATATGCATAGAAATGATAACAGAAATCAATAGAAAACGCCATATATATATATATATATATATATATATATATATATATATATATATATATATATGTAAAGTAAGGGAGAAACTGCTAAAATTTTTGGTTGTAATGTGTTTTTTTAAATATATATTATGCTTTTTTCCCAGAATTTTGCAACACAAGTTTCGCGACCTTCTTCAGGCAAAGAGTGGATATTTCCACATATTATTAAAAGGAATTAATTTTCCTTATGTTTTTCGATGTTAAACATTCTCGATGTTAAACATTCTCTTCTTTGTATGGTAGTGACACAAAAATCTTTCTTGAAATGGTAGCGAGAAAGTTCTTCTGCTTGAAGGGTAATAAAACAATTAAGATGGGCCCGAGAAAGGGCAAGGAAAGATATCTGTATTCTTATCTTTTAATGACCACTGTGTGTTCTTAGATCTATTTCTATTTTTTGTATTGTGGGTGTTTTTGTTACCAAGCATATGTATATTCCCTCTCCATACATACATAATGAGTTATAAATAAATTTCAATACTTTTCTTACTCTGTCCTGACTCTTGGAAATTTTTATATATATATATATATGTATATATATATATATATATATATATATGTATATATATATATATATATATATATATATATATATATATATATATATATATATATATATTGACCACTAATATTATCTCTCTCTCTCTCTCTCTCTCTCTCTATATATATATATATATATATTAAATTGTGCTGTATATATTATATCATAAAGAAGAGATTATACAAAGAATTAATTAGCAATGTTAATGTGATTAATGAAGAAATCACTTCGCTAACAAGATTTAATGAGACATTAATTTACTATCAATTCCTTGAATGACGCGATCCTTATATTTGAATTGTTGTTAGATGGAATTGATGATTCTGGGCCGAGAAGTTTCGACAATTTCAAATTGTCATTTTCAGGGCGTAATATTTCCATTTACAGGTAAACACCAAAACAAAATGTAGTGTAGACCGAATGATATTTTCTTAAAAATATACTATTTATTGACAGTTACATTAGTTTGCAACATGCGATGCTGCAACGCTAGAGTTCTTGCTTAAATGTTTCAAGTGAGAATTTAGCTTGGTAATGCGATAAAACCACGAATTTAAATCCGCGAATTTTTGTTGTATTTTTTTCCTTTAAAGTGACATGGACTAAAGTATAGTCCAATTAATCGAGTAAAATGTCTAAGTATTTTTTCACAGAATTTTAGATTCTCGATGTACTGCGGATCTAATTTTCGTACATATATATATATATATATATATATATATATATATATATATATATATATATATATATATATATATATATGCACATTTCATTAAAAACGACTGACAAGGTGCTTTTATTTAGTTTTTATACAATTTCTCATGCGATCTAATAATGTTTATCATTTCGGATGATAAATTATGTAAAAACTGCCCGAATGTTCTTTTTATCCGAGCGCTTTCGGCTATCTTTCATTATTTGTCTTAAAACACGATTTTTTTTTTAAAGTTATAGTGTCCATTTCCTTGTTGGCAGCCGAAAGATAGCCGAAAGCGCTTGGATAAAAAGAACATTCGGACAGTTTTTATATAATTTATCATCCGAAAAGAAAAACAGTATTAAATCGCATGATAAATTGTATAAAAAACTAAATAAAAGCACCTTGTCAGTCGTTTTTAATGAAATGTGCATGAAAGAAGGATTGCTACACAAATATATATATATATATATATATAATGATATAAATATAAATAGTTATACTCGTCTGAAAAAACCTTAGGTGTTTTGGCTTGTAAATGAACAAACCAATACCCAAGGAGAAATAAGGAATAAAAAAAGAAAGAACTAAGAACATGAAATTGAGGCGAAAACAATCGTCCAGAATCCAAGCTCACAGTCCAAAGAAAAAAAAACCTCCAACACGAGTAAAGCAAAAGTAACTAAACAAAGTGCTCAATAGACTAAGTAGAGTAAACTTAAATATGAACCTAAAGAGCCAGGTAAACCTACTGGCTCTGCACCCTGACGATCCGCGTAAGTGAAACCTAGGTAGGTTTACCTGGCTCTTTAGGTTCATAGTTATATATATATATATATATATATATATATATATGGGGAGAGAGAGAAAGAGAGAGAGAGACAGAAAGAGGGGAGAGAGGTGAAGGAGAGAGGAAACGGGGAAAAGTGAAGTAAGAAAGGGAGAAAAAGGAAAAAAGATCGAAATTTAAAAAAAGAGAAATGGTATAAAGACAAAGCGAATAAAGGAGATAAAGACAGAGAGAAAAAGAAAGACAAAAGAAAGCGAGAGAGAGAGAGAGAGAGAAGTAGAGAGATTGAGAGAAAGAAATAAGCAAAGTGAAAGGAAGAGAGAGAGAATCAGGGAGCAAGAACGAAAAAGAAAGAGAAGAGAGAAAGAGGAGAAATATATATACACACACACACACACACACACACACACACACACACACATATATACATATATATATATGTATATATATATATATATATATATATATATGTGTGTGTGTGTGTGTGTGTGTGTACGAAAACAAGAGAGGTGCCGGAATTTAAGTAATATAGAAAGAGGGGGCGAAATAAAAGGACAGAGGGAGAAAGAAAGAAAAAAAAAAACGAAGACAGATGAAAAGAAATTAATTTCGATTATTCCCAAATTTATTTCAAAGTTATAAAAATGTTGTCGCAAAAATGACGTAAAAAGTCGCTCAAAACAATGGCAGTAATGAAAACTTTTGAATCTAGAATTTCTGTAACATGAGCTAATGAACGTTAGAGAGTTGTGTCATCTTTAATTGAAAAAATGTGATACCAACTTGAAGTTTCATGGTATACACAAACTTCAGTTGCAGGATACTGATCACAATAAGAGGCTTCTTTCTGAGGATAATAGAAAAACAAAAAACAAACAAAAAAGCTGAGATAGCCAAGGTATTCAGAAATAGTCTGGGGCAGTTAGATTTATAAATAGATAGATAGCAACAGATTGAAATAGATAGATAGATGAGAACAGACTTAGATAGATAGATAGATATGACTAGACTTACACAGATAGAGATATATATAGATAGATAGTAAGATAGATAGATATGAACAGACATCAATCAGTTAAATGACAAATTTTATATTTGCATTATTCATAAATATATAAATAGGTTGAGGCAGATAGATAGATGGGAACAGAGTGATATATATATATATATATATATATATATATATATATATATATATATATGTATGTATGAAGAAATATAGTCTTAAGATGTGCTATATTTATGGGATAAAGTGCTCAATATCAGAGATAAAGCCTGTGTAAATATAAAAGTGAACATAGAAGTCAACACTTAGACAGTCTGTTTCATGCTAGATGCAATCGTCAGGCCTGACGATTGCATCTAGCATGAAACAGACTGTCGCCTCTAAGTGTTGACTTCTATGTTCACTTTTATATATATATATATATATATATATAGATAGATAGATAGATAGACAGACAGACAGACATTGTCAGACTATGATAGATTGTTAAAGAGAGAGAATAATAGGTAAAAATAATCTTATAAACCTTGTCTGTAGCGCATCTTATTTTCTATAATTGATATTTTCGGCTGTTCATAATTACTAAACTTCTGGCGGGATAATGTCAGAATGCAGCGAAAACCTCCTTGGGTATATGGCCCTTTCATGGCATTCTAAGCATTCTACTGCAAAGCATTAAATCTCCTCTTCATCTGCAACGAAATTTGTCCAACATTCACTCCATATAGGAGGATAGATGTAATATAGCAAAATGGCTGTCTTTTTGTTTCTAAAGAAATTTTCCTCATCCTTAATACTTGCTTCAACTTTCACAAGGTACCTTTCTCTATTCCAATGCAAGTTTCCATTTCTGTGTTCAATTTCCCGATGCCTGTTAAAGCACAAATTAGTGACTCTAATTGAATTCTTCACATTGACATCGTACAGAGATAATTCGAGAATCTTAGCAAGGTTTCTTTTTTCGCCTTCATTTTCAGAAAATCGGCGATGCCTGACAAGAGTCAAGCAACTGACCAGTCGCCGTGGACAAAGACAGTAATTAACAACAGCGGAATATCGTGTAACAAGAACTGCGTAGACATTGAATTAAAAAGGGGATGAAAACGAACTATCTTATAATCATTGGCATCTTATAACTTTCACTATTGGAGAGTTAAATCACTAGCGACACAAAGCTTTCGACACATAAGACTTCTGAAGTGATTTATAAAGTTTCCAATTGTCTTTTATGTGCTGTGTCTCTTTAGGTCTGTGTCAACTCTGACCATTAACCTTTTCTGTACATATATATATATATATATATATATATATATATATATATATATATATATATATATATATATATATATATATATATATATATATATATATTTTTTTTGAATTCGACATAGTCCGACAATTTATTTAAAGACATTTATATATATTATGTTATGTTTAACGTCCTTTTTTATAGATACAAGTATTTAAGTAAATGCTCTGTTTTATAATAAACAGTATTAAATAACATTTACCGGCCTGAATGTCCGAGAAATTTTCATAGAAAATTTTCGATCTCCGACAGGAATCGAACCTGTATCCTATACGGAACCATTATCGCGTGATGTGCCTTAACCGTTAAGGTTAACCGTTCGGCCACAGAGGAGCGTCCAAGGTCGATTTTACTATCTTTAAACTTAAATCTTCCATGAATCTCTTCTATTCATATCTGCTCCAGCGTATCAAATGTAAACAAATGACGTCATATATTTTAGAATTGGACATAGTCCGACAATTTATTTAAAGACATTTATATATATTATGTTTAACGTTCTTTTTTATAGATACAAGTATTTAAGCAAATGCTCTGTTTTATAATAAACAGTATTAAATAACATTTACCGGCCTGAATGTCCGAGAAATTTTCATAGAAAATTTTCGCTCTCCGACAGGAATCGAACCTGTATCCTATACGGAACCATCATAGTAAACCTTGCTAACCGGACGCACCTCTGTGGCCGAACGGTTAAGGCACATCACGCGATGATGGTTCCGTATAGGATACAGGTTCGATTCCTGTCGGAGAGCGAAAATTTTCTATGAAAATTTCTCGGACATTCAGGCCGGTAAATGTTATTTAATACTGTTTATTATAAAACAGAGCATTTGCTTAAATACTTGTATCTATAAAAAAGAACGATTTTAAAAGAGGGAAGACATTAATTCCTACAAATTCAAAGGATAATATCACTGTACTCAATATATATTCTACATTGTTTACACTAATGTTCCCAGAATATAAGGCTCAAGAACCACTCAAAGTAGGGGGTTACTGGACGAGGGAAATGGTAAAGGAGGACGTAGCTGGTGAAAGTTTTAAGAAAATAGAGAACAGATAACGATTGACGATGGAACTGAAGAGGTTAGAAGTTTAGTTTTTTTTCTCCGGAAGCATCCACCTGGGAATCTGTTCCACAAAGTGGCTGTTCTTTGGAAGAAGCTGCCTGAATGGAACTTCCTCGTTACAAATGGATTACGAAGGGAATGAGGGGGATTCAACCCTGTGGAGGCAGTATGATGGCCTTAGAGGTGTAAAGTTACCCAGGTAGTGTATTTTAATTTACTAAGGTGGTGTCCTGACTCTGGTGGTATAATTTACGAGTGTCCTGACTCAAGTGGTGTAATTTATGTGTATCCTGATGTGATTTATGAGTGTCCTTATCAAGGTGGGGTAATTCTTGTGTGTCCAGAATCTGGTGATGTCATTTATGTGTGACCGTATACAAGTGGTGAAATCCATGTGTCCAAACGCTGGTGGTGACATTTATGTGTGTCCAAACGCTGGTGGTGACATTTATGTGTGTCCAAACACTGGTGGTGACATTTATGTGTGTACAAACACTGGTGGTGTAATCCATGTGTGCCCTGACTGTAGTGGTGTCATTTATGTGTGTCCATATTGGGCCATGTCAGTTTGTCGCGTCATCTTGCTTTTGGGCCTACTAGTTTTTTTCTCTAATAGTCCGTATGTTGTCTCGGACACGAGGGACGTGGCCAACCCCATCTATGTTTTCCCTTCTTGATGCTCTCGATTATGTCCTTCACTCCAATCTGCAGCTGGCCCTACTGAGTCATGTGTGTCGGGTCAGATCATCGCGCCATCTTGCTTTTGGACCTATTCGTTCTTTTCCACAGTCTTAGTGTCCATCCCGTCGCTCTAATAGTCCGTCTGTTGTCTAGGAGACGAGGGACGTGACCAACCCCATCTACGTTTGCTCTTCTTGATGCTCTCAGTTATGTCCTCCACTCCAATCTGCAGCTGAATCCAAGTGATTCCCTTTTTTCTTTTTATGTGCTGTGGCCCTTCAGTTCACGGCACTCCAAATCAAAATCCAGAACTTTCTTACTTCTGTTAGTTAAAGCCAAAGACCCCTCCCACCGTTTGACCACCCCACTTCTTATCATACTGGACCATTGGGGGCCGATATATCAGTTCAGTTTGTCATACCATCTTGACTTTGGCCGCTTTCTAGCTTTTTTCCACCCAGCGCCTTGGTATCCATGCTGTCGCTCTAATAGTTCCCATGTTGTCTTTGAGATGAGAGACATTCACTCCCATTATGTTTACCCTTTTTGATGGTCTCGGTCATGTCCTTCACCCCAGACTTCTTTTACCTGACACCTAAGGCGATGCTAAGCATGATTTGCTCTATTTTGCGCTGGTCCACTGCAAAAGCCTCTGTAGTACTGGTGTTGAGCGCCCATATCTTATTTCCATGTCATCACCGACAGAAGATATTCATTAAACAAATTTCTGTTGGTTTGACTTAGTACTTCTCATGATGTTATAAACTTTTCCTAAAGCCGTCCAGCCAAGCACAACCCTTCTTTTGACCTCCGGAAGTAAGGCACCATCTCTTGTAATCTACTTTGCGGATTACACATAACTGTCTACTTTCTCGATGGCGTTAAGAGAAAGAAAAATATCCTTAGAAATATAGAAAAGAGTGATGAACTTCTGCGTTATATATAATCTCCTGTATGGCAGTGAATGTTCTCCACTCACCCTACAATCGAAAAAGAAGAATAGATGTCGTTCTACCGATGAGTGTTTGGAAATGCAATGGGTAGAACCTGTGAGGAACGAGAAAGTTTTAAGCAAAACAGGAACTTCAGGGAAACTGATATTTACAACCAGAAAAAGACGGCCGATATTTTCCGAGACACATAATAAGAAAAGTGCGCCCGGAGAATTTAACACTCACAAGACTTATTAAAGGCAATAGAAGCAGGGGAGAACGAGTAATTTACTTATAATTTTGAATGGGTGGCGAAACAAAGAAAAATGGGATGGCAAAAGATCAAATTTGGAACTCTAAAAGGCAGGAAGTCGTGCAGATATATGGTCTCCCATGTTCTGGAAATATGACACTTAAAAGAAGAAAGATTTATCAGACACATCGATATTATGGAAGGATGTGTAGATTTGATATCTGGAACAACAGTCAACTTACTCCCCAAGCATACTCAGGAATGACTAAAGACATCCAAATGGACTTCATTTATATTTTCTATTTGCGAAATTGTATGAACTAATAATTAAAGCAAACACAAAAAGCAGACACACAGACACAGCACTGTTTTGATAATCTTTCATGGATAAGACGAGTAAGAATAATAGAAATTTAACAGCTATGTAAATTACACAGCACTGGTTGCTTTAAATTTTAGTAATATCATAAAGTAACCTTCACTATTAGCTGAGTGCACGATATGCCGACAGCATCACGAGCGATGAGTTAAAATCCCGCGCATTTTGGATTGATTCTTACTTACTCAAATATACACCCCACCAAAATTTACTGTAGAACACAAGTATAAACCCAACCAATCTTTACTATAGACTCGAATATAAGCCAACCAGACTTTACTATAGGCTCAAGTAAAAACCCAACTTTATATATAATCTCAAGTATAAATGAAAAATGTCTTTATTATAGACTCAATTATAAACCCAACCAATCTTTACTATAGACTCTGGTATAAATCAACCTGTCTTTACTATAGGATCAATATAAGCCCAAATAATCTTTACTATAGACTCAAGTAAAAGCGGAAAAAGTCATTATTATAGACTCAAATATAAACCCAACCAATTTTTAGTATGGAGCTCAAATATAAAATCAACTAGACTTTACTATAGACGCAGTCATAAACCCAACCAATCTTTACTATAGACTAGACTGTAAACTAACCAGTATTTACTATAGGCTCAAGTATAAACCCAAATAATATTTACTATAGACACAAGTCAAAGTGAAAAAATCTTTACCATTGACTCAAGTATTAACCCAGCTAATATTTACCATAGACTATTTTAAAAACGAAAAAATCATTATTATAGACTCAAGTATAAACCCAGCCAATCTTTACTATATAACTCAAATGTAAACCCAACTAAACTTTGTTATAGACTCAATCATAAACCCAACCAATCTTTACTATAGACTCGAGTGTAAACCGACCAGTGTTTACTATAGTCTCATGTATAAACCCAGGTAATCTTTACTATAGACTTAAGTATAAATGAAATTTTTTTTTAATTATAGACTCAAGTATAACCCCAACCAATCTTTACTATAAACTCGAGTATAAGTATGAATTCAAGAAATCTTATCAATAGATTCACGTATAACCATCTAGTCTTTACTATAGACACGAGCATAAACACACCCAATCTTTGCTATAAACTCATATATAAATCTTCACTATAGACTCAAGTATAAACCCGGCCAGTCTTTAATATAGAGTCAAATATAAACCCAACGAATCTTTACTATAGTCTAAAGTATAGACTAAACCCATATTTACTATAGACTCACGTATAAACCCGATGAATGTTATGCTGTATACTCACGTATAAATCCACCAATGTTTACTTATAGACTCAAGTAATGTTTATTATACACTCAAGTATAAACACAACCAGTCTTTACTAATGACACAAGTATAAACCAAAACCAGTTTTTTTATAGACTCAAGTATAAAACGAATAAGTCTTTACTATTGACTCAAATATAAACCCAAGCAATCTTTACTATAGATTCAATTATAAAACCAACTTGTCTTGTTGACTCACTTATAAACATACACCAAACAAATATCTCCATATAGACTGGAGTATAAACACGGCTAATGTCTACTAGAAACTCAAGTATAAACCCAACCAATATTTGTTACAGACTCAAATGTCTCCCTATAGACTCAAATGCAAACCCAATAAATGTTTGTCAATAGACTCAATATACGCAGATTGACATTACCTAGAGACGCAAGTTTAAATTCAACCAATATTTTCCTATATAAACATATATTAACTAGACATATGTCTCCGTGTTTACTACAGATTTAAACTTGGGCAATGTTCACATTATATGAACTGGAACAAATTTTACCTGGAGCAGTGGATCCCAAACTTCTTTTTCTCTGGGCCACATTTTCGTAATAAAAATTTGCTCGCACCTTACCAAATTTCATGCGATAAAAGGTCAGTGACAGGGTTAAAGAGAGATAACCGCAGATTCGCAGTCTGAACATTATCATTGATAACTCTCTCCACCAATTTGCGGACCCTAGTTGCTATATTCTTAATAATTGATATAATGAAAAAATTTCCCAATGATAAAAATCGTTCAATAATTATTTATAACTATTTATACTGGGACTCATGCTGCAATTACAAGGAATCCATAATAATATTTTAGATTTTGAAATGAATTTTTTAAAACTGTTTCTAAATCTTTGATTGTCTTTCAATCATTCCGGCTCGTTTGCTATCTTTTTCGCTGCACCAATGAGGAGCGCAGCACCGTTTCGGAACTTCTGATAAAACTGACCAATGTTTACCGATTGACTCCTGTATAAACCCGACCGATGTTCATTTTTAGACTCAAGTATAAAAACGTCGAACATTTGCTTATAAACTCAAGTATAAAATCGACGGATGTTTATCGAGAGACTTCAGTGTAAAGCTGGTAGATTGTTATCTATAGACTCACGTATAGAAGACAGTTTCAACATTCAATATGCCAATAAAAATTAATATTCTGTAAAATACACCAACCCAATTCGAATTTAAGAATTAATCGATATTCCAAATGCCAATATCCTCACAAAAATGTTCACAGTGTTCTGCATTGAATCAAAGTAAATAACCTTTCCAAATAAATTATAATTATTAAAAAATTACCAAAGAAAAATAACAATTAAATTAGATGTATTTTGGCGCATTTGGAAAAGAAATGAAAAAATGGCCGTTATTGTCTGGCTGTGTTATTTGATAATCATTAATGCTATGCAAATGCGTTCATAATTTGATATTCATATGAGATTACATTTATTTACTCAATTATAAATGAAAAAAAAGTGTCCAGGAAAATGAAAATTATAGATTTTATGACTGAAAACATTTTATTACTATTTTGTTTTCTATTTAATTAAAATTAAAACTTGTTTTAATCTAAATTTTACTGGTCTTAAGTTGTCTGAATTCTTAAATGAAATATTTTAACTATTGATTTTTTAATTGTTTTTCTTTCATTAGTGAGTCGTTGGTCCCCATTCGTTATATTTTATAACAGTATCATACTGTGATAAGTTGTAAATAACAATATTAAGCCTTTTTATGGAATATTTACGATATGTTTAGTTGGAAATGTTTATTCTTAGCTTGAAGCGAACTAAGTTATTTTTTGAATTCATATTCACCATAAGGATTTGATATTAGTGTAACAATGCATTCTAATGATAAATAAAATGATAAAAATCTTTTCACAATATATTTTAAAAGTTTAGTGTAATTCACTGCTAAATTTAGGGTATAAAATTCTGATAAAAATGTATAATGCGTACTGACTTTTTAGAATTTGTAGCAGCTAAATTTAATCAATGTTTAAAGTTCGCACAGTATTTTATCCAGATCCTATTGACTGAAAATAAGAATGAATATATATATATATATATATATATATATATATATATATATATATATATATATATATATATATATATATATATATATTTTAGAATTGGACATAGTCCGACAATTTATTTAAAGACATTTATATATATTATGTTTAACGTTTAACGTTCTTTTTATAGATACAAGTATCTATATAAATACTTGTATCTATAAAAAGAACGTTAAACATAATATATATAAATGTCTTTAAATAAATTGTTAATTATGTTTAACGTTCTTTTTATAGATACAAGTATCTATATAAATACTTGTATCTATAAAAAGAACGTTAAACATAATATATATAAATGTCTTTAAATAAATTGTCGGACTATGTCCAATTCTAAAATATATGACGTCATTTGTTTACATTTGATACGCTAGAGCAGATATGAATAGAAGAGTTTCATGGAAGATTTAAGTTTAAAGATAGTAAAATCGACCTTGCTAACCAGACGCTGCTCTGTGGCCGAAAGGTTAAGGCACATCACGCGAAATGATGGTTCCGTATAGGATACAGGTTCGGAGAGCGAAAATTTTCTATGAAAATTTCTCGGACATTCAGGCCGGTAAATGTTATTTAATACTGTTTATTATAAACAGAGCATTTGCTTAAATACTTGTATCTAAAAAAAGAACGTTAAACATAATATATATAAATGTCTATATATATATATATATATATATATATATATATGATTGAATAAATTGGAAATTATGTCTGCTAATTCTTAACAAAATCCGTTCATACTCACGAATAACCTTCCATGTATTAATGTTAAAGGATGGGAGAAATGCGCTATAGCTGTTTAAATTTCTTTTATTTTTATTTCCACAAGTACGTTGTTCATTAGTACAAGTATTTATACAAAGTTGTACGTTGTTATCCATCACCGTAATTATTTTCATTATTCTTTTAAATGCAAAACGGTTGACAATGTGTTGAGTAATGGATAACAACGCACAACTTTGTATAAAGAATTGTACCCTTCAACAACATATAGTTTTGTACTACTTGCACCCCTGAAGATGCTCTTAGAAGAAGATCGAAAGTACTTGGGTAATGAAAATAAAAAAAATTAAACAGCTATAGAAGATTTCTCTCATCCTTTAACATCAAAACACGGAAGTTTATTTGTGAGTATAAACGGATTTTGTTAAGAATTCGCAGACATAATGTCTGTAATTTATTCATGCCTAAAAGAGAACTTGCTGCCTAAATACACACACGTACACACCCACCCACACAAACACACATATATATATATATACATACATCCTTATATATGTATGTGTGTATTAATCGTATCACCCCAAGTAAGGCAATAATGCCACTAGGACGCAGGGTATTATAGGGAGGGAAAGAGAATGAAAAAACTTTTGGAAGAAGAATTGAGGAGAAAGGACAATAAAAGAACAGGTTTCAGGAAGACAGAAGATGGCGATTGATGTTGCATTTAAATGTTTGAAGATTGTAGGTGGCAGGAAAGCAAGAAACCGGAAGAAAGTTCTACAGGTGAGGAGTGCGAGAAAAGAAACTGTTTGAATAGAATTGGTGGTTGCATCTAGCTAGTCCAACAGTAAAACCCAGTTGCCAATCTAGTAACACGCTTAGATGCTTGTAGTCAATGCAATAAGAACAGCTCATCTGCACAATTTCCATGTAACTATTTTAGAAAAGACAGACGGTAGCCTCGTCATGTCGACTGAAATCAAGAAGCCAGGTCAGAATCGATTATTTTAAAGACCATTCTTCGATTTTTTTCAAGATCTCGAGATATATAACAGGAGCACCAGACCAGATATGCCAGCAGTATTCAATGCACTGACAAATGACATATTTATAAATGCTCAAGATGGATCCTGACGAGAAAAATTCTCTAGCACAACACAGTGAACCAACTTTCCTAGCAACAGACCTAGCAATTGATTCAATATAATCACTCCGCTTCATGCCAGTAGACGACGTGAGACCAAAATGGCGCAATGAGTTGCTCTCCTGAAGATTAGCATCAGCTAGACTTGAAGAGGTAAAGATAGAGATCCTGAAAACATCCTGCCGAGTATCTATTCCACAAAGCAGCAATTCTTGGGAAGAAGCTGTACGAGTGGAACTTACTCCTTACTAATGGAATACAAAGGGAATGAAAAGGGTTCATCATTGCGTACGTGGCATGATGGGTCTCAGTTGTAAAGGTCAGGGCTGGTGGAAGCAAGGAATGTAGCTCGTTAGAACACATGTCATGGAAATAGCGATAGAGTGGCTTGAGGCTCACAATGTTTTGTCTATGGGAAAGAGGATGTAGGGTAGAAAATAATTCATCACCTACAAGGCCGCGTCGATGCTCTTGAACTATCAAGACAGACATATGAGGACTGCGCAGCTGCAGCCCTGAGATAAAGTTAATGTGCCATACTAATATGACTAATAGAACATAAAGTTCTCATCTCTCCAATGACGGAACTTATATGCTATAAATTCAGGTGGGAAAAATGGTCTAGAACGGCACAGTGAACCCACTTTTCTAGCAGCAGTCCTAGCAATTGATTCAATATAATTGTTCCACCTCACGTCAGTTCAAAACGAGATCCCAAGAACACACAATTGTATAGATTTTTTTGTTTTTTTTAAGCGTATCACCCCAAGCAAGGCTGGAGGCCACTATCACGCATGGGGTTATAGAAGGGTTGGAGGAAGAGCAGATAGGAGTGGTAAAGGAGAGGATGTGGAGAAAGAGAAAAACAGTGGGTCGATCAAGGCAAGGGGGTTACAGAAGATTTGGAGCGAGAGCAGATAGGAATGAAAGACGAAAGGATGTGGAGAAGGGAAGTGGATAGATCAAGGCAACTGGAGATGTCGATTGACGCTACACTTAAACCGTTGGAGATTGTATTTGTCAGGGAAACAGTAATAGGGAAGGGAATTCCATAGGCGAGATGTGCGAGACATGAAGCTATTGGAGTAAAAGAGACGTCTACATCTAACAGTTTCAACGGTGTAGGGGTGGGAACGGGATGCCAGCCACGTAGGACGTTTAAATTCACGAGTCCTAGGGACAAGCGAAAGCATCTCCTCGGAGCAATTACCGTGAAAGTACTTGTAAAAAAGGCAGTGCGAGGCAACATCGCGTCTGTGAGAGAGCGACTGCAGACGAGATGACAGATTAGGGCCAATCACATTGCATATCCGTATCTGGATCTTATCAAGAACCCTGAGGCAAACAGCAGGGGCCCAAGACCATATATGGCAGCAATACTCCATGCAAGGGTGAAGGTTGTGAAACACGAAACCTGTACAGTATTTCGAGTAGATACCTGGACATGTGTACGCTAAAATCTAACAAGATTTCAGTAAAAATAAGTTCACACAAAGTACAAATTATAAACAAACATATATTCGTCTATTTCTCTGTGTCAGTATAAAACAGGAGATACTACTATACCAGCAGACTAAATATAAAAAAGTAATGTTTCTACCATTTATTAGTCACTGGCAATTAGCCATGTCAGTGTAGATGACATCATTTTGAGGAAGAAGGAGAATATAGCTCAGTGGAAGCTTACTATCTCCAATAACTAAGTGAATACAATTTTTTCTCATTCGTTAATTATGTAATGTTTATTTATGAAAATTTTTTAACCCTTTCATCCCTGACCACTACTTTATCAGTGGTAGACAAAAATGACGTAATGCCCAGCCACCGGCTGAACAGTGGTAGAGAAAAATGACTTATAGCTCATTACATTACATACCATTTATTTGCGAATTTTGACTCAGGAGCTCAGGCAGATGGGTTCAAATTGTTCATGAACGCAGGGCTCAAAAGGTTAATAAGATTGCTGAAGATACAGTGAGAACGGGAAAAACAAAAAAGACTTTCGACATTTACATAATGATTAGGTGCTATGAAGAAAAGGGGAAATTTTGATCTGATAAGCCATAAGCAGTCGTGTATAATACGCAAAGCTTAATTTTATGCGACGAAATGTGGAATCCCTCGTATATAATACGCACTGACATCTTCGCCTATGTAACAGGTAAATCTATGGGAAATTTAACATTTGTTCAATTTTAGCATTATGTTTTGAAACACGATATTTACGCAGCATTCCCATTAAACCCTCCCCCACCGTAATATATCTTCCATGTGCTTTTCTGTAAATACTTTTATGGTAATTGCTCTGACGAACTTTTCTATTTCGTACCTACTTTATTAATTTAAGCGCAGTACTAGATTGGCGGCGAGGTCGCATCGTTTTGCAGCTGAAATGGCAAGATGTAACCGTAAGTTCTAAGATGATAGTTTCTTCTCACGCACTTCTCGCTTGCTTTCCAGTCAACTTTCATCTTCAATAATTTAAATGCAATATCAAGCGTTATATTCTATCTCTTCTTTTATAGCACTTTCTGCTGAATAATGTTTTCTTTTTTTATATTCACTCACACTCGGTAACCTCTTGCGTCTTAGAGGCTTTAATGTCTTCCATGGGATAAAATTATACATATATATATATATATATATATATATATATATATATATATATATATATATATATATATATATATTGCTGTGGTAGGACAAATCTTAAAACAGAAAAATCAAGCAAGGTTTTTCTAAACGTTTTTTTTATTGTTTCATGCAGAAAAAGTAAAACGCCTGAAATAAAAAAAAATATTATCATGAATGGGAAAATAGACGGGCAAGAAGACTGTATCACCAAAACAATAATAATCTAAGAGTAAAAGTAAAATTTTGAAAATTTACTTTTCCTTTACTTAGATTATTATTTTTTGCGTTTTAGAGGCTTTAATGTCTTCCATGGGATAAAATTATATATATATATATATATATATATATATATATATATATATATATATATATATATATATATGAAGAAATATAGTCTTAAAGTGTGCTATATTTATGGGATAAAGTGCTTAATATCAGAGATAGAGCGTGTGTAAATATAAAAGTGAACATAGAAGTCAACACTTAGAGGCGACAGTCTGTTTCATGCTAGATGCAATAGTCAGGCAACTGACGATTGCATCTAGCATGAAACAGACTGTCGCCTCTAAGTGTTGACTTCTATGTTCACTTTTATATTCATATATATATATATATATATGTGTGTGTGTGTGTGTGTGTGTGTGTGTGTGTGTATGTATGTGTGTGTGTGTGTGTGTGTGTGTGTGTGTATCGGTTGGAACAGCAAAATTGTACAAATCGTGTAAAACCAAAATTGTTAGATTTATCTCTAAACCGTTGTATCTTGCAAATGATTATGAAAGATATCTTAATGGATATCATTGAGATTTTTATAACGTTACTGGAAACTGCTTTGAGCAATAAGAATGTATAATTTCTCTGCAAGCTCGTGATGAATCGTGATGAAATCGATCATAAACGAAAATGACATGTTCATCATTAATTCAACATAGGTATAAAGTGCAAATCTATCTATCTATCTATCTATCTATCTATCTATCTATCTATCGCTTATTTCTATCTATCTATCTATCTATCTATCTATCTATCTATCTTAATCTGTTCATATCTATCTATCTATCTATCTATCTATCTATCTATCTTAATCTATCTATCTATCTATCTATCTATCTATCTATCTATCTTAATCTATCTATCTATCTATCTATCTATCTATCTATCTATCTATCTATCTATCTATTTCAGTCTGTTCATATCTATCTATCTATCTATCTATCTATCTATGATCATTTTCCAACTTATTCAAGATGATCTTCGCCCTCTCTAACCATCTAACTTTTTATCCTGGAGTAACAAGCTACATCACAGGTTTCACGTACGATTTCATTTTCAAGCCTTTTTTCACTGTTCTTTGGACTGTCATAGCTGAAACTTCTCTCTTACGTACCAAACGTCTTATGGATTGAGTTGGATCTTTTCTAATCGATCTCTTTAGCTCTAAATTGAAATGATAATCCCTGTTCCTGTTGTGACCTCATGATCCAGTTTTCCTTTCTACTATTCCTACTTTTTAAAACTTATTTACCGTTCTCTTGATGGTTCTTGAATGGACTTTTAAGATGGAAGCCGGAATATGAATTTTGGTACAATCACTGAAGGCCTGAATGTTATTTTTCCTCTCACCATTGGGAAGATTTAGTTGGGGCTGCCACAAAACGATTTGAATCTGTTCTCTTTCTAGCTGAATAACTCAAAGTGTTTTTTTCAGTGATTCTTACAGTAAATGGTGTCAAGATGGCTAAACGTCTTATCTAAAAACATGAAAGAAATAAACTCAATTAATTTAGTGTCTTTTTAAGATATTTTGTGTAATGGATAGTTAAGCTATTATACCGGGTATATATATATATATATATATATATATATATATATATATATATATATATATATATATATATATATTGAATTGGACAATGTCCGACAATTTATTTTAAAGACATTTATGATATGTTTAACGTTCTTTTTATAGATACAAGTATTTAAGCAAATGGTCTGTTTCAGGCCGGTAAATGTTATTTAATACTATTTATTATAAAACAGAGCATTTGCTTAAATACTTGTATCTATAAACAAAACGTTAAACATATCATAAATGTCTTTAAAATGTATATATATATATATATATATATATATATATATATATATATATATATATATATATATACTTTTATCATTATCTGCATTTCGTATGAATGATCCGCATAATATATATATATATATATATATATATATTTACGCTGTCACATGATAAAAATCTTCGCCCTGCACGTGATAATATCATCGCGTCTTTTGAATTTAAAAGGATTTTAACGTTTTTAGTTTGTAAAAAAGTAGCAACATGATTACGCTACAAGATAATTGGCAAATGTTTGTTTAAAAAAATTTTGACTAAAAATATTGACCCTGAAGATGAACAATGATGTTCGAAAGCGCTAGGTCATCGTATGGACAATACATATTTCGAAACCATTTTCAAATAAAAAGTCTCATTAGAGAATATGAGAAAATTCAAATGAAAATATGCAAGACTATGTTGTCTTTAACATTCAATACTACATGTTTAAAAGAAAAGTTGCTGCCAAATTACACACATATATATATATATACAGGTGTATGTGTGTACTGACCGTGTTTGGAAAATAAAAATAAAACATTGCCATCACTCTGGAAACATTGTTAATCGCTAATCCTTGATAATGGCTAATAGAATAGCCGAGAGTGCTCGTATATACACAGCATTTGCACAATTCTTACACACCACATGTCTAGGATAGAAAACTTTTATACTTGGTACTAGATTTGATACCTCGATCTATGAGATCGAGGTATCAAATCTAGTACCACTGATGAGTTTGCTCGATGTAACCACAAGTGTCTTCTCCCACACCTTTCGCTTATAAAACTGTCATCCGGGAGTCTTGTTTGCTGTCAGATGCGATCTTCAAGCATTTCAATGCAATATCAATCGTTATCTCATGTCTCATTGAGACCCGTTCTTTTATTGTCCTATTTCTCCTCAATAACGCTTTCCCAGTTACGTTCACCTTCAGAAACTCCTTGCGTCTGAGTGGAAATTATTGACTTGCTTGGGATGAAAAGTTTGAAAAATGCCTGGACACGCCCAGACAAAATGCAACAAGCTTATGCGGAAAATAAACTCACACAAGAAGAAAGAACATTGTATACACATTATGGTTAAAATGGATATTTCTATGCCGTGGCGTCTAAGAGAATTGGATAATTATACAACATCGGAGAAAAGCTATTTAAAAAGACTGCTGCATCGCAAACGCACTGGCCAGCAGTAAAGAAGATATCGTATAAAACAGGGTTTCTCAACCTGGGGCATATCGCCCACCGGTGGGCGTTTTCTACTGTTGGATGGGTGATGAGCAACTGAACAGTAACTGGGAGGCGCTTGTAAATTTTGGTGTGCGATGTAGGATTTTGAGTATTATAAAGGTATTTTAACATATATTACGAGAAAAAACATTAAAAGGAGATACGCCAATAATTTGTATAAAAAGAAATCCCAAACAGGACGTTAAAAGAGAATAACTGGGTCACATTCCTAGATAAGTATTAATATCTCCGAAAACAACAAATATTTTGTATAGTTTTGAGAAGATTTATTAACATTAAAATATTTCAGCAGAAGAAAGATTTTCTGGATATACACCCTTGTGCAAATTAATTGAAACAACCTCTTTAGTTTCCTTTCTTTCACCATACGGTCAATTTTAGACCCACTGGAGTGACAGGGTGTAATCGATTTCTATTTTGTCCTCAGATTGGGTCATTTTCAGTGGTGTGCAGTAATATCAATCTATTTTCGGGGTGTATGATGAAATTTGTTTGGCCTTGAAAAATATTGCGTCATCTGTCATTGCATCAGATTTTCATCACGCCCAGTCACTATTGTCTCAACTGTCGATTAGTTGTCCTACGGGCATTGTCTGCAATGGATGTTACTGTTAAGAAGCGTACGAAATTTGTAACGCTGCACAAACACACTGGCAACCCTTAACAATGAGTAAATCAAAGTACTATAGACTGGCTTGGAAACTCTCCTGATTTAAAGCCAATCACGAATCTGTGGTCTGCAAGGAAAGACTTTGTGGAATAGACATACGAAGTACTAACATATGCACTGAGTCATGTTTCATTGGAAAAAAGGAACACCAAGGACTATAACAAAACATTTGCTGAATTTTTATTACTTGCTAGGAGTATATATTCATTATAATTTTTTAATTATGAACAAAAATTGTTTAATATTTTGTCAATACTTGCAACTCTAGCACTAACCCTAAAACTAACCTTGATCATGAAAGTAAATGATACATATATATATATATTTCAATGCTCAAGTTTCGTTTGTTCTTTAATACGATAGAAGCAGCAGCATACCGCCACATAATTCAGCGTTATTTGTTACTTCCCTTTGGATTTTTTTTTACTTCATCATAAAGTTAATTTATGAACCAGTAACAAACTTTTACCAAGCAATTTTGGTTGGCTTTTGAATATTCCCTATATAGGTGAGAAGTGCGATTGTTTCCATTTAAAACTGGACGATGACGCAAAAATTGTTGGGAACCCATGCTTTAAGGGTTGTTTTCTTTAAGACCAACAGGATTCATCCGCTTGGTGCCGTTTTTAACCACTGATCTGAGAAACAGATTCTATACAGCTGATAGGTTAGACATTTCTGAACGAAGTGGACGCTATGTATATGATATCCATATGCGAGTCAGGATTTGACGAGACAATTTCTTGAATACACTCCTTCGTCATGGATATTTGTAAATCGATATCTTACTGCGTTCATTCGAGTAATTCGTCCCAGTAGAATATCAAATTGATCATATTTGATTCGATACAAGTGAATTAATTAATAATTCAGGAAGTGCAACAAACAATCTCATAAATCATTTGCCGGAAGCAATTCATATGTTTTTGCTACAACGGCGAAACTTGAAAGCACTCAATTGATCGTTCATATTTACGCTAAGTAAACATTTTCATGAATCAATATATTAAAATTTCACGGTTTACGCTAACAATTTAGGAATCAACCCCAGTGAAACTAATATCATCCTATCCTCCAAATAAAATGTTGGGTCCGAACAAACTTTCGTAGCGTTTTTCAAACTTCCTTTCAGATATGACTGAAACGTATGAGTTGCATATTCTGAAAAGAATGATATCAGTTAAGAGATATTTTGATTAATCAATTAACATATCCGAAATGCGCAGGCTATATAACTACTCCGATTAGGAGGAGGAGTGGGACAACGCATGAGCTGTGAGTAGTAAGGACATTACAACAATTATAAATAATAATTATGGCAATAATCAAATAATATATGTAGGTATACATGCAAATGTTTATGTTTCTGAGACGAGGTGTTGTAACTATATACACGGCATTGTTCGGACTGTTGTCCTCATCTTTATTGTTATATTCATGACGTTTCAGCCGTTTTACGCTTCGGCCTTCTTCAGGACCTGTCTATATTATTGTGATGAGGTATTGTAACTATTTACACTATTTACATTGTTCGGTCTGTTGTCCTCATCTTTATTGCCATATTCACGAAGTTTCAGCCGTTTTACTCTTCGGGCTTCTTCAGGATCTGTCTATATTTCTGAGATGAGGTATTGTAATTATTTACATTATTTGCATTGTTTGGAATATTGTCTTCATCTTTATTTTCATATTTACGACGTTTCGGCCGTTGTACTGTTCGAACTTTATCAGGATCTATTTATATTTCTCAGATGAGGTATTGTAACTATTTGCATTATTTACATTGTTCGGACTGTTCTCCTCATCTTTATTGTCATATTCACGACGTTTCAGGCATTGTACGCTCAAGTCTTCTTCAGGCGATATATGTTGGAATTTCGGATCGAACACTTTATTTCGTCAAACTTCAAAACAATCAACCAAATCATGAACCATATATACTCATTACTTATTCCTCATTAGTAATGAGGAATATATTTTTCTGCAGCTTTATACGTTAGAAATCAAAAGGCTTATTCGAAAAGATTATTTTTCGAACAACCTGATTCGATTTTTCAGTTTACACAGGAAGCGTCACATATTTGTGAACATAATTCTAAAACAGATTAATATAAAGTTAACAATGACGAGACATTAATCATTAGGAATAAGTAATATATTTTGGTGTAACTATTATAATAATATATTAGAACACAAAGGGTTTATTCTAAAATCGGCCATTATTTTCCAGTGTATACAGGGTGCGTCACATATTTGTGAACATAATTCTAAAACAGATTAATATAAAGTTAACAATGACGAGACATTAATCATTAGGAATGAGTAATATATTTTGGTGTAACTATTATAATAATATATTAGAACACAAAGGGTTTATTCTAAAATCGGCCATTATTTTCCAGTGTATACAGGGTGCGTCACATATTTGTGAACATAATTCTAAAACAGATTAATATAAAGTTAACAATGACGAGACATTAATCATTAGGAATGAGTAATATATTTTGGTGTAACTATTATAATAATATATTAGAACACAAAGGGTTTATTCTAAAATCGGCCATTATTTTCCAGTGTATACAGGGTGCGTCACATATTTGTGAACATAATTCTAACAGGGATTGATATAAAATTAACAAAGATACTTTAATCATTAGGAATTAGTAATATATTTTTATGCAATTATTATAATAATTGACCAGAACACAATTAAAATATTTATTCTAATTAAAATATTTATTCTAAAATCAGACATTATTTTCCGAACGACCTCATACTATTTTCCAGTGTATACAGGAGCTATACATTCAGATTACTGAAAGTAGAGTCCCAGAGTGTTATAAAAAAACTCAGAGAATTGCAGTAAGATATCTTTAATCATTTTGAAAATACAACAGTTCAAATCTTAAATGGACAATTTTAGTTTTAAATTATTTGGACAATTTTGGTGTTATATCCGGTGTATCAAGCATGATTATCGAACCATCATTTTCAGCTTGTCAGTATCTATCTTACTAAGCCAGTTTTTTTTTCCATTTGAATCCAGTATGAATTGGGATTTTATATTATTTGAATGCCATATATTAAATAATGTAGAGTTATCAAGAGAGAAATTGAAAATACTTAAGCCAGCGAAAAGGTTTGTATTTGCATTTTTTACTGTTTTAATCTTGAGATTAGGACTGGCAATCTTTTCTTAAATAACAGTCTCAAAACTAATATTTCATTCAACGATCTTAAATAGTTTAACGATTTTAAATAGTTTCTCTCCAGATAGAAGCCATTAAAATCCTATGGCGTAATTCGTTTCGGTATCAGTAATATTGGTAATAATAAAATTACAATATAACAATAAAATTACGATATAAATTTACAATTCACACTATTCACATTGTTCGGGCAGTTGTCCCCATTTTCATTGACATATTTACAACGTTTCGGTCGTTGTACGTTCAGGGCTTCTTCAGGATCTGTTTATATGCTGAAATGAGGTATTGTAACTATTTACATTGTTTACTGTTGTCCTCATCTTTATTGTCATATTCACGATGTTTCGGCCGTTATACGCTCCAGCCTTCTTCAGGATGTGTCTATATGCTGAGATGAGCTATTAAACACTATTTACATTGTCTGGACTGTTGTCCTCTTCTTTATTGTCATATTCACGATGTTTCGGTCGTTTTACACTCCATCCTTCTTCAGGTGATGTACCTTGAAATTTCGAAACGAAGCCTTTATTTCGTAGATTGTTCTAGTTCCACGTGCTATGCCTCTTCCGGATATCTCAGTTTCGGTTATTTCCCTTTAGTAACTCAACTATCCAACTTATTTGTTTACCTCTGCTGTGGCCAGGTATTGAACTCCTAACTCTTTAGGTCATGTATCCTTGAGGACATCAGTGTATTTGAGAAATCCAGAAGAGGCATGGCAGGTGGAATTATTTGCCAATGATCTTCTTAAAAATATTTAATACATATCTATCTTTTTCCAAAATTGACAAACCTTTTGAAATTTTTTTTTTTTTTTATACGACTGTTTCGTATTTTCTCCAGTTATCTAGTGTTTCCCGGGCGGTAGATCACGTGCAGGTTTTTGAATTGGACACCAGAAGTGTCTTGCAAAGAGCATTCTGCGTTTATAAATTAATGAATGATAAATATTGCATTGCATTAGTTTTAAGACTGTTGTAAATATAAAATTATTCTTGAAAACAATCTAATAAATAAATAGTGTTTATTATTTTTGTTGTCTATTTTCAAAACAAAATGTATAAATTCACTTTCATCATGTGTTTAGGTTTTATTCCAATTCTAATCATCACTTTTTAAAACAATAAACATTGTCAAGGATTGAAGGTAGTTAAAATAATAGTGTCAAGGGAAAACGTCCCCTTTTGACTCTCCATTTTTTTTTGCAGGCATGAAGGTTCAAGTATGCTAATTATTTTTATTTTTTTCCCCAATTTCAATTTCAGTGTACTTTATAACATCGAACAGACGCGTAGGGAAAATATTCAAAATCTGATACAGCTATTATATTTGTTAAAATAATTACGAGTTATGTCATGGAAGCTTTGCTACAATAGTTATTCCAGAATAATACAGAATTTACTGAAGGAAAACATTTTATCCGAACTCTGATCTTCGCTATTATATTTAACAGCCCCCCCACCACTAGGGGTGTATGTGGCACAAGGCCGAGTTTAGCGTGGGTTCTCCGAGCCCGTAGGCTCGGCCAAAAATATTCCCTTAGAACCAGTATAAACGGGTTCAGGGCTGGTCTACCTCCCTGGACGAAACTTTGCCCTTCGGCAAAGCCTCGTGCGGGTTCCTCTCTGCTCAAGGCAGAGTGGGGACAGTCGAACAATCTGTTCGCCTGTCCCCACCCTGATCTCTTGCAGGTCAATTAATACTGTTGCATTAAAAAGAAATTTAATGAAAGGCTTGATTATTTGAATTTCAATAAATATTGCCGATGAATGAGGGGGGGCTGATGAATAGACGATGCCGAATAGCAACTTTAGTAGCTTTACTTTGCTAGGCTCAAATGTTTGTCGTCCTGGGTAGGACTACAAACTACATTCGCGTCCTGGGTGGGACGCTGAGCTGCATCCGACAGCGGGACCCTTGAAGTTCTGACGAGCGTGGAACCGCCTCTTGGTGGCTGGTGTTTTCGGGTCCACACTGACTCGCGGTGGTGACACCTGTCGGCGTCCCAGCATATGGGCAAATAGTTACCCCCCCCCCAAAAGGGGTAAAAAACTATAAAAGTGTAAAAAGAGGTTTTAATGCCAGCAATAATGTTTTGGAAAAATTACTACCATTAAATTATGTTTTTAAAAAATTATTACCATTAAATTCTATTTTATTATACTTTTGAAAAATTAATACCATTAAATTCTATTTTATTATATTTTTGAAAAAAATATTACCATTAAATTCTATTATATTATACTTTTGAAAAATTAATACCATTAAATTCTATTTTATTATATTTTTGAAAAAAATATTACCATTAAATTCTATTATATTATACTTTTGAAAAATTAATACCATTAAATTCTATTTTATTATATTTTTGAAAAAATTATTACCATTAAATTCTATTTTATTATACATTTGAAAAATTATTACCATTAAATTCTATTTTATTATATTTTTGAAAAATTATTACCATTAAATTCTATTTTATTATATTTTCGAAAAAATGATTACCATTAAATTCTATTTTATTATACATTTGAAAAATTATTACCATTAAATTCTATTTTATTATATTTTTGAAAAATTATTACCATTAAATTCTATTTTATTATATTTTCGAAAAAATGATTACCATTAAATTCTATTTTATTATACATTTGAAAAATTATTACCATTAAATTCTATTTTATTATATTTTTGAAAAATTATTACCATTAAATTCTATTTTATTATATTTTTGAAAAAATTATTACCATTAAATACTATTTTATTATACTTTGAAAAATGATTACCATTAAATTCTATTTTATAATATTTTTGAAAAAAGAAAAATATTACCAGCAATAAATTTTTGGAAAAAAAATATTACCAGCAATATATTTTTGAAAAAAAATTACCAGCAATAAAAATCTCGTTGGCATTAAATAACTTATAGAGGTTGATATACCGTAAAACAAAACTAATCAAACCAAATCAACTGTTAGTAATTAGACGGTGTTTATACAGAGTGGTTAGTATTGAAATGGGTTGGAGGGGGATAGTTCATAATTATCACAAGTAATTTAAAATAATAGCGGTGTCAAACGAAAACCCGTCCTTTTAACGCTCCGTTTTCTTTGTGGCTACGAAGTTTCAAGTTTTCCAAAGTTTTGAAAAAAAAACAATAAATATTCAGGTATTGCGCCTAAACTGTGTATGTGTTCATCAGTGATACTTTATCTTCATCCTTGAATCCAAGATGGCATTTTCAGCATCCAACGAAATATTGTGGCAAGCAAAAGAGAAAGATCCATGTCTACTACATTTGACACAATGATAACTAATTAACGATCTATCTATCTATCTATCTATCTATCTATCTATCTATCTATCTATCTATCTATCTATCTATCTATTATTTCTGCAAAGCATCTTTAGTAATAACAAACGATAATCAAGTTCTATTTTGATGTAGAGAAAATGCACCTTCGCTACGTCACAGACAATTCCCAGCGGCTCAATGTTGCATGATGGGACATAACGCAATCGTAATCTATTTGAACAGAAAGGATCTTTCCTAATGAGGATAACGACAAAAATGAGGTGGGGGGCGGCGATGGATTCTGCTTTTTCTTAAGAAGAATTCCTTACCTGGCCGCAGGAACATCATTTACGTTACTTACATGTGGACCATTGTTCGCATCCCGTGTAGATGTTCGGGTAATGATAACTCTTCATTACATGAGTTATCATTTCATCTGAGAATGCAAAATCATGGATCCGAGTTCGAATTCTAATTGATTTCAAAATAGGACTTGATTATGGTTCATCATTGGGTCCAAAGTAAGAGAAATGGATTCGTCTCTTTTGCTTGCCAAGCTGTGGGTTTATTGTATTCATTAGGCACACTTGCGTTCATTGAATAAACTTAGGCTCAATTGGGTTCATTGAATTCACTTTGGCTCATTTGGGTTCATTGCATTCATTTAGACTCAACTGGGTTCACTGAGTTCACTTACGCATTAAGTTTGAAATTCTTGCAAAAATCAAATAATTGTCGGATTTTAATAAAACTTTCAAGAAAGATTCACACATCTGTCTATATTTCTGAGATGAGGTATTATGTACACTATTTACATTATTCGAACTATTGTCCTCATCTTTGTCGCCATATTTATTACAACGTTTTGGCCTTTCGGTATCTGTCTATTTCTGAGATGAGTTATTATGTACATTATTTACATTATTCGAACTATTGTCCTCATCTTTGTCGCCATATTTATTACATTTCGGCCTTTCAGTATCTGTCTATATTTCTGAGATGAGGTATTATGTACACTATTTACATTATTCGAACTATTGTCCTCATCTTTGTCGCCATATTTATTACATTTCGGCCTTTCAGTATCTGTCTATTTCTGAGATGAGTTATTATGTACATTATTTACATTATTCGAACTATTGTCCTCATCTTTGTCGCCATATTTATTACATTTCGGCCTTTCAGTATCTGTCTATTTCTGAGATGAGTTATTATGTACATTATTTACATTATTCGAACTATTGTCCTCATCTTTGTCGCCATATTTATTACAACGTTTCGGCCGTTGTACGCTCTGGCATTTCTTCAGGTGGTTGGAATGTCAAACTGAACCCTTTATTTCGCTCACTAGACTGTTCTAGTTCCACGTGCCATGTTTAATAGATATCAGTTATCAGTTATCTCCTGTTAATTTCCCTTTCCAAGTTCGCCACTGCCTTAACCAGGAGATAACTGATAACTGACATCCATTAAACATGGCACATGGAACTGGAACAGTCTACCCCAGTGAGCGAAATAAAGGGTTTAAACAAGAGAAATAAGCTGAAAGAAATATCAAACAAAATGAATAACGTTTCAGCCGTTGTATGCTCCAGCCTTCTTCAGGTGATTGGAGTGTCAAACTGAACCCTTTATATCGCTCAATGGGGTAGACTGTTCTAGTTTCACGTGCCATGTTTAATGGATGTCAGTTGTCAGTTATCTACTATTAATTTCCCTTTCCAAGTTCTCCACTGCCTTAACCGTGTATTGAACTCACACTCTTTGGGTCATGTCACTGGTTTAACTAACGCCTTTATCCACATCTACATTTACATCTGTTACCCGACCCCTTATTTAATTAATTAAATTTCCAGAATCAAAATGTTGTCTTTCTTCATATATTAGTTAAAAGTAGGAATCCTTGGAGGATGTAAACCATCATTCTTTTTTAAATAGTTGCTGAAAATCAGCTGTGAATCGTAAAATAAAAAAATGCAATAAAACTAAGACATTATTTAATTAGAAAAGCTTTAATTGCCTTTATACGTGCGTAACTCAATATTAAATCCCTAATAGTTTTTTTACGAAGTTAGCGTCAATCGATCGGAATGAAAGAAGAAAATTATGTGACTTTTGTATGAAAGCTCTTATTTTTAATCTATGCTGCTTTCTTTTCCTTTATACATTAAATTGCCAACACGGAAAACCCACAGGCAGACCTAAAATATATGAAACTTTTATTATCAACTGATTCAGGAAAATTGGAAGAGGATTCCCCTTAAATTAAATGCTGAAACGCTGGGAGAATAGGAAGAGAAATTTTGACAAAACAAGAGAATTGAAAAGAGAAAACAGCATAAATTAAAATAACGGCTTTTATACAAAAGTCACACAATTTTGTCCTTTCATCTCGACTGAGGGACGCCAGATTCGTAGACAAAGTATATATACTATCTATCTATCTATCTATCTATCTATCTATCTATCTATCTATCTATCTATTTTAGTCTGTTCATATCTATCTATCTATCTATTTTAGTCTGTTCATATCTATCTATGCCTGTTTGCTATCTATCTATTTTAGTCTGTTCATATCTATCTATCTATCTATCTATCTATCTATCTATCTATCTATCTATCTATCTATGTATCTTTGTTTGTGTCTGATGCAAATATATATATATATATATGTTGTGGGGCTCGTCTAAAGTATACTTATTGTGGCAGTGGAGATACGTGGAGTACACAGTGTTCACAAAGAGACATGTTGAGATAAGTAGAGTTGAGTATATATATATATATATATATATATATATATATATATATATATATATATATATATATATAGAGAGAGAGAGAGAGAGAGAGAGAGAGAGAATTACGGCTTCACTTACAGAGACTTGTACATATACTTTCTACTAACCCGTATTCCTGGACTACTAATCTTCATTTCAAGTTTGTATTCTTACGTTCAATACACTTATTTTCCTATTTAAATTACTGGTGTTATTTATTTATTTGTGCAAGATTCCATCCCCAGAATCCACAACAATATATATATATATGTTTGATTGATTTGGACCTTTTAAAACCCTTTATTCTACATTCAACACCATCACTTGATAAGACAACAGAAGTGTTGAAACAAAATAGCTATTTTTGTTGTGATTTTATAACATATTTATGTTATAATTTTCGAATAAATAATTATCTATGTATATATATATATATATATACACGTCAAACATACAAGAAAATTAATATACAGAATGGAAGAAAACAACACTTTACCTTCCCCAGATATCACGCTACTTCGCGTTGACAGCTGCCTAGAACTTAATATCCACCGAAAATGAAGCATTAAAAATGACCTAATAAATTTGTAGTCCCATCACAACAAAATACAATCTGGAATGATCATTGGATTCTACTTAAGAGCACTCAGAATTTGCAGCCCTCAATATTTACACGAGGAGGAGAAATATATTGAAAATACTTTCAAGACATTACAAGACCCTAACAATTTCACATTGAATGCGAAACAAGTGGCTTATAAAATATTCCAAAATAGAATAGCGGCCCCTGACAAATCCAACAAATTAAAAATATATATATATTGTTCTACCTACTAACTGTATCACAACTAAAATCGAGTACTTGGGTGTCAATTTGAGGACAGTACAGAGCATTCGGAAACAGCTGGATGACATATCCAGTCAGCATCATGGTGTTTGGAGTGATCACAAGTGAGGGCGACGTTATACCTCCTTTCATCTTCCCGCAGGGCCTCACTCAACACAGAGGCTTACATCAAGTGTCTTTAAGTGGTCATGCCACCATGGATCAAGAGGGTGTCTGCTGGAAGATCCTATGGCCGACAACAGGAATCTGCACCATGCAACACAAGCAGAAACCCCAGTCATGGCTGTCAGACAATTTCTGCTACCACATAGGTCCTTACATCTGGCCACTTAACGCCCCAAACGGCAACAACCCTGATTATTATGTGTGGGGTGCAGCTGAACGAGAGACCAACAAAACTCCTTGTAAAACCAAAGAAGAATTGAAGGCAAGGATTATGGTAGCATCCACCAACTTAAACAAGGAAACCGCCCAGAACAGTTGCAGGAGATTCCGAAGTCGTCTTGAAGCCAATGGCGATTTTTTGGAACAAATTTACTGTTTAGTATTTCTAGATATTTTTGTGTAATTTTGGTAAATATATCCGTTAAAATGGGTTATCAGTGTTATTTTCATTTTAACGTCATTTAGACGAATAATTTATGCATCGCACGCTCTATCTATCTATCTATCTATCTATCTATCTATCTATCTATCTATCTATCTATCTATAATTACTCTTTCAGTCGTTTAATTATGAGATTAGTTAATGTGATATCTTTCTCTTCATGGAAATATTGTGATTATTTTTTATGAATAACACTTTTCTCTGTTATTGTATTTGTGTGTTTCACCTACAGTTTGCAACATATGGTTATACATCAGATTTATTATAATTTTCCTTTCAATAAATAATTATATCTTCAGTTTAAGTTTTGATCTCATGTCTATTGAAACGGAGAATACCTCATTTGTTATTTTGTCAGCATTATATGTGTATATGTATATGTTTGTACGTGTGTGTGTGTCCAAGTAACCCCTCCGCTCCCACTGGTCCAATTTCAATGATTCATACCTCATTCAAAATCCCTAGAAAAATTAAGCGCAGGGAACTATTTTTGTTGAGCTCAGATTCAGTGTCGCCAGATTATTTGAGGTTAAAAATATATATATTAATATATTATACTAGCCATTATCGTTGCTTTCTTATTTTATCTTTTGTATCCAAAATTTCAGCTAGCTTAAAATTTGAAGCTACCTAAAATTTAAAAGCAGCCCTATAGGGGGGGCATTTAAGCTAGCTCTTGTGGAGGACTCTTGGTTTGACCATCGACACAAGAGCTAGGAAGGAGAAGATGCGATAGGCATCAATAAACTACAGAAAAATTAAAAATTGACCGCTGCATTTGAGTACTGAATTAATGTTTAAGCTTACCTTTTAAAAGTTCAACGATAATTCTTCTGCTGCTAATTAATTTAATGAGGATTTGATGTACGTAGGTCCTTATCTTCCGTACAAACAATTATTTTTATTTCAAGCTTAACAGAACAGGGGGCAATTTATAAGATAAAATTAATATAGTGTAAAGATGGGAAAATAGAAATTAGAATTAGTTATACATTGAACATTTGAAGAGGTAGAGAAACATAATAGCTAATTAAGTAAAACCTATTTTATGGAATCTATATGAATAATTGCGAAATCAGAGGTCATTTCTCCTACGAATTCTGAGATTAAAAAAAGCACCAGCTCTACTTTATAGTAATTTACACACGATATTTACTCTGTCCCCCACTGAGACGAGATGTGATACAAGGTCGGTTTAATGTGGGGAGCCCGAGCGCGTACACTCGAACAAGGAATTAAAATTGCCCACAGCCCCCGCAAACGTCGCTTGCGCTGGCCTTGGTGCGATCAGCGATCCAACTCTCTGGTGCCATGAGAGAGTGCGGCCTCGGGCAGCTGTTCCCCAGGGCCGATACCTCTCAGTATAATTTTTCTCAGTTGCGACTCTGTCCTTTGACGGAGTCGCCCCTGAGCGCACTCTACCCCCAAACAGAGAAGCAACTGAGAGATGATAAATAAACGTGCTACAAACCACACCAAGGAGTAATTTGTATTAACTCAACCCCCCCACACGAGGTCAGTTTGTTACATAAGGTCGGTTTAATGTGGGGAGCCCGAGCACGTACACCCGGGCAAGGAACAAAAATTCCCCGAGCCCCCGCAACTGTCGGATGCGCTGGCCTTGGTGCGTGTCTTCACTCGGACCGCTGGTCACAGCTGGCCTAAGCTAGTCATACTACCAGTGTAGGGACGGATCCCTCTGACTAGTAAGCGTATTTACTTGACCCCCCCACTTAGTCAGGTTGTGACACAAGGTCGGTTTTTAACGTGGGGACCCGAGTGTTTTCACTCGGGCCGCTGGTCTAAGCTGGTCTAAGCTAGTCATAGCTGGTCTTAGCTTGTCAGGGCTGGTCCAGGCCAGAGCCGGTCCAAGCTAGTCGTAGCCGGGATACTACCAGCACAGGGACGAATCTCTGTGCCAGGTAAGTATCCGAATGTGTATGCCCCTCAAGAGAGGAATTTACTCAACGAAAGTTCAATATCTGTATTATATATTATCTACTTGTAGGTAATTTCACTCTTCAGGTTTATCTAATGTGCATACAGATTTTTAAAATGTTTATTTTATTAATTAACTGTTACTTAAAAGTAAAGAAATTACTGTTCTTTTATTCGAGTATTGTTTTGATTTTCATATAAAAAATCGTTCTGTTTAGGAATATCGACTCTTATATCGTAGAAAAGTGTTTGAAATTTGCATTTTACTTGGCATCTATTTGTAAAAGTTTCCTTAACTATAACAAGGCAATTTATGAATGAAATGTTCATTTTAAATTTTTGTTTCAAAGATTTCAAGTAGTGAATATATCTCACTTTGCGAAACGATAGCGAGCGGGCGAAGCCTGTTAGTATTTAATAAGTATCATACTATAAGCATTTTTGTATAGTGGAAATCTGAGGTGACTGACATGACAGCGGCTTAAACTCATTCGAGCGGCGCATTTGATTCAAGACAAAACTTCACAGAATATTTATATATTAGAAATGTGAATTAAAATTAAAAAGAGAACATGTTTTAGCGAAGCAAAGTTTCTTTCTGGTGTCAGGCGAGCAAAACGATTTTTTTCACTTGGAGTAAAACGTTTTTGATGCTAAGTTTTATAGGGACGATATTTTTCTTTCGAATTCGATCAGATTTATCGGGATTTCTTTTACGGAACATTTTAGTCGCCATTTGCATCTTTTTCCTTTTTTTTTCTTTATTCATTTTTGCATCTCTTCAATCTCCAGCGGTAACCATCTGAGTATGGAATATAAAATTGCCACATATTTGCATTTATATCGAGAAATTGTTAAAAAAATTCGTCGCCTCTCTCCTGTACATTTACTTTTTTCTTTTCTATTCTTTCTTTCTTTCTTTCTTTCTTTCTTTCTTCAGCTTATTTTCCTCTTTTTCTTAGCTTTATTGTTTGTTTGTTTCTTTTTATTTTCT
Organism: Acanthosepion esculentum; assembly: GCA_964036315.1. Classification (NCBI taxonomy): domain Eukaryota; kingdom Metazoa; phylum Mollusca; class Cephalopoda; order Sepiida; family Sepiidae; genus Acanthosepion; species Acanthosepion esculentum. Next base: position 81,537,934 of record OZ038508.1, on the reverse strand, counting down.
GTCTTATTTTCAAGCTACTTATGATTTGTTTATTTCTTTTTTTTAGTTGGATTCTTTCCACTTCTTTCTTTCTTTTTTTCTTTTTTCTTTCTTTCTTTCTTTGTTATAATCGTTTGTTTATACTTTTCTTTTTAGCCTTCATTTTCTTCTTTCTTTCATTCTTTCTTTCTTTCTTTCTTTCATTCTTTCTTTCCTTCTTTCTTTCTTTCTTATAATCGTTTGTTTATTCTTTTCTTTTTAGCCTTCATTTTTTGTTTCTTTCATTTTCTTCTTTCTTTCATTCTTTCATTCTTTCTTTCTTTCATTCTTTTTTCTTTCTTTCTTTCTATCTTTCTTTCTTTCTTTCTTATAATCGTTTGTTTCTTCTTTTCTTTTTAACCTTCATTTTTTGATTGTTTCTTTCATTTTCTTTGTTTCTTTCTTTTTTCATTTTCTTTCTTTCTTTCTTTCTTTCTTTCTTTCTTTTCCTTCCTAATTATTCATTGTTTTTGTGTTCTATTTCATTCTTTCTTTACAAATTGTTTTTCTCCTTCGTTTTTCCCCCACCCTCATTTATTTATTGTTAAAATTTATTTATTTTTATTTCTTGCCTCTTACTTTTACCTCCATTTTCTTTATTTTATTTTATTCTAGATTTTAATCCCATTTTTATAACCCTGCCATTTTTTCGCACCATTCTGTATCCAAGGATACGAGGTCCATTGAATTTTGTTTTTCTGGGGTATCTTAATGAATGCCTGTTCGACATTTCAGTTCCCCGACGCCGACGAACTGACTCGCTTTTATCGAATGGAACTTAATGTTATCGATCTGACTTAATACTTACAGTGTAGATAATTCCCCGCCCCCATATATGTCGCTATTAAAAAGAAGTCGATATGAATTTCAAGTAATGTTACAAAAAGTGCACTTACGGACACATCACATTAAAACACCGGTTTCTGTATGATCACCGAAGTTAAGCAACGTCGAGTCCTGGTCAGTATCTAGATGAGTAACCGCTTAGAAATACCTGTAAGCTTGGATGTGTGGTTGGTATAATGGCTTGGAATTTTTAATCGGAGAACCAAGTTCCAATTCCACTTGATTTCGTTATATATACTTACGCACAAAAAACATGGAGAACGGTATAAATCCACCTCTTCTGTCCCCAGTTAAGGGTTAATTAGTAAGACTTGTATCCCTAAATCCATTATTATCTCCAAAAAATAAAATGTCCTTCAAAATATTCAGATTTCGGTATTAAATAACCCATAGAGATCATTATGCCTTGAAACAACAAACCAAAATTGTGTCTTCAAAAGAGATTTTGTGTTTTTTTTTTGTTTTTTTTTTAAGCTTATCACCCCAAGCAAGGCTGGAGGCCACTAGCACGCAAGGGGTTACAGAAGGTTTGGAGGAAGAGCAGATAGGAGTGGTAAAGGAGAGAATGTGGAGAAAGAGAAAGACAGTGGGTCGATCAAGGCAAGGGGGTTACAGAAGATTTGGAGCGAGAGCAGATAGGAATGAAAGACGAAAGGATGTGGAGAAGGGAAGTGGATAGATCAAGGCAACTGGAGATGTCGATTGATGCTACACTTAAACCGTTGGAGATTGTATTTGTCAGGGAAACAGTAATAGGGAAGGGAGTTCCATAGGCGAGATGTGCGAGACATGAAGCTATTGGAGTAGAAGAGACGTCTACATCTAACAGTTTCAACGGTGTAGGGGTGGGATCGGGATGCCAGCCTCGTAGGACGTTTAAATTCCTGGGAATGTGTGACAAAACCATTTAATTCTAGCTTTAAGCAAGGAATTCTTATTCCAACGGTCGACGTTATATAGATAAAAATATAGAATAATTTCTTTTTATACCCAAATCAAGAATTAACGACAAAAAATTATCGTGTAAATATTGCAAACGCATTTCTATGAACTGATTGTTTCTGTCGACAGCTAGTTTACCACACTTTTAAAAAAAATCATTTCACCGCAAGCAAGGTGAGCAATGCCACTAGTACGCAAGGGGGGAGTTTTACAGGCAGTGAAAGTGAGAGAAAAGACTGAACATAGGGAGGATTGAGGAAAGGACAAAAGATGAACGGGATTCAAGAAAATAGAAGATGGCGATTGACATAGCATTTCAATTTTGTTAATCATTTCACCCCAAGCAAGGCGGGAATGCCACTAGTTCGTAGATGGTTACAGGGAGTGAAAGTGAGAGAAAAGACTGAGTATAGGGAGGATTGAGGAAAGGACAAAAGATGAACGGGATTCAAGAAGACAGATGATGGCGATAGACGTAGCACTTAAATTTTGTTAATCATTTCACCCCAAACAAGGCGGGAATGCCACTAGTTCGTAGAGGGTTACAGGGAGTGAAAGTGAGAGAAAAGACTGAGTATAGGGAGGATTGAGGAAAGGACAAAAGATGAACGAGATTCAAGAAGACAGATGATGGCGATAGACGTAGCACTTAAATTTTGTTAATCATTTCACCCCAAACAAGGCGGGAATGCCACTAGTACGCAGGGGGTTACATGGAGTGAAAGTGAGAGAAAAGACTGAGTGTAGGGAGGATTGAGGAAAGGACAAAAGATGAACGGGATACAAGAAGACAGAAGATGACGATTGACGTTGTATTTAATTTTTTGAAGGTTGTAGTTATCAGGGAAACAAGGAAAGCGAAGGGTGATCTACAGGGCAGGGGAGTGCGAAAAAAGAAACTGTTGGTATAGAAGTGGCAGTTTCATTTGGCTATTTCAACAGGAGCAGTGTGGGACCTATTTAGTAGCTCGCTTAAATTCATTCTGCTATTTAATTCATAACGTTTTATCACTGTCTGAAGGGATACTAAACAGTTCTCGGCCTGACCAAGATTTAAAAGTCTGCTGTGCGCCGTCTTGGATTTTAGTCGTTTATTGGCAATTCAACAGTCCGGTACCCAACGCTGCACGACTGAATGAAAGGCAAACAATTTTCTTCGTGTTTCTTTTTCCCTCTTTATTTAAGTGGAGATAGGCATCGTTTATTGGAGGAAGACAGGGGGAGAATGAGACAGACAGACAGACAGACAGAGAGAGACAGAGAGTGAGAGAGAACGGATTTTAACAAGTTGGTCTATCATGCCCCCGCCTCCCTCAACTGAAACCACTTTCGGCAAAGCGTCTTAAAATAGAAAGTTCAGATGAGTACCACATTCCTCTTTCTCTACCGTCACATCTAAACTGTTTTCATCTATCTTCCGGTATTATAGTGATTTACCAAGTGTAGCTTACATGTGACACGAGGCCGCAAGTTTGGAGAACCTAATGAGCTTCGTGGCTTTATTGCCTTGATTGGGATGAAATGATTAACTATGCGTTAGTCTCATCGGATTTCCGAAAATGGATAGTCCTCTTGTGTCTGCCTCACACGACAAGTGAGCTACAACTGTGCCACATAGTGTGATACACACCCTCACTGAGTGACGAGAGTAGTGAGAGGGAGCCCCCCCCCAAAAAAAAACATGTTACCAACTAGGAATTATGAGTGTAGGACCCTGTTAAAGATTTGTAGAAAAATGCTATAGATGTTACTGGAAACTCATTTTTTGTACAAAACCGGCTCACACAGAAACACATTTTTGTAGACGGTCCGGCTCCAAAAATTAAAATTTTTATATTCATATATATTAACCAATCAGCAACGTCATATGAAACGCGCGCTATCCTTTCAATTCGCAGACAATATTTGTTGTTTGTCCCGAAACTTTGGAAGATCACTTCAGAATATGATCAACAATACTTTCCCGTCTTTAAAATGGATATTTAAAAATTGGGAAAATATTTATTAACCAATAAACTTGAGATTAATAAATCTAAGTTTTTTCTAGGGCCGACGTTTCTTTATAAAAGTGATCAATTTTAGCTTGCTAATTAGTTTTTCAGTTAACTTTTGACCAGGCTGGTTTTTCGTTTGTTAGGCAAAACTAAAATATTCACAATTAATTGCTCACATTTTTGCATATCTATTCGAGTATATTATATTACTAAATTGATTAGCAATATTGACACATAAAAAAACATACGGACTGAGTTTGTTTATGAGTGTCAACAGTAGTATTAAGACAGCGCCATCGCTTATACGTGTTGCCGACTGCTACAATTTTGACGCATACGTAAAACACCGTTCATCCGTGTAACACGTATTCTCAGCTGTTTTCTTCTATACTAACGCAATTCATTCGGTTGTAATGTAAAAATATTTTTGTGTGAAGATGTTTCGCAAAGAATCTTTCAAGTTATTTCTTTCAATTTGAATGAAAAATAATCCTCAAATAAAAAAAAAAATATATTTGTAAATTCGTGTTGAAGATTCGCTTATTTCTTCGTTTTATCCGCGCATATTTCGCTACATGAGGACTTTAAAAAACTGTGGCTAACCTCCATCTGACTATCGCAGGGTTCTAAAAAATCCTATTGTGCTCATTGACAACGCAACGTTCAAACCGAGTCATTTATTCCCTCCATATGGCTTGGAAAGGCTTTTAAGATTTCAATAACTGCTGATCTTTTTTTCGAAATTTGATTTTTTTTTTTCAAAATAAATCTAGCATCAGGTTATAAAGTCAGTGATGTAGCATGTGATGAATGATTATCTGGCTTTTGGATTAAATCTAACTCATCAGAGTAGGGATTATGAAGTAAAAATCATTTAGCAATTTCTATAATTTATTTTCTTTATTTATTGGTAATATCAGAACAGGAATTTAAATTAAACTAACGCATCAACTCGTATGAAAAATGTGGGCCGTATGCTGCGTGAATCTCGTCGTCAGCACCACTCGTGTCCGAGTTTGATTCATACGGTGCCTCCACGATACCTGCTTAGGAGGCCAAGTAGGAATGGAACGGCCTTAGGCGTTGATCGCATGGTAGGTGTCATATAGGAAGAAAATGAGTAACTACCGACACTTAGGTGACACACTGGACTTATGAATGTAGGTTTTCCGCCAGGTGTATAA
>OZ038508.1:81510450-81527950 GCA_964036315.1 Acanthosepion esculentum | reverse complement strand
TTCATGGAACTGGTTTCTAGAAACCTATTGAAAGGATCCTCAGGAGCGAGCAGTAGAAGAGAATTTTACAGTCTTGTCTGCTACCTTCAGCTCATTTTTATGCAGGGAAATGCTCCCTGTCACAAATCAAAATTGATGAAGGAATACTTTGATGAGAAGCAGGTGAGTGTTATGAGATGGCCGCCCCAATCTCCTGACCTCAACCCCATAGAAAACTTATGGAGCATTATAAAGTACAGGCTCTCGAGAAAGCAGTTGAGCAACAAAGAGGATTTGATTGTGAATTTCATATCCGAATGGAATTCAATGCTTGGAGATGCTATTTGCCAGAACCTAATTCAATTCCAAAAAGGGTGGAAAAGGTTATTCAAAATAAAGGAGGACCCATAGATTATTAAATATTTCGAACTATATTACCTATTATAAATAAATTATACCTCTATTATTCTTTATTTAAAGCTGTTCGGTTATGTTTCTATTGATTACTAGTTGCAAGAAATAAGTGAGACACTTTTTTTTTGCACAGAGTTTTCCCCTAAATCTCATTTATATCCAAAATTATAATTATTAATAGAATACCTTAGAGTGAGTAAACTTTTTTTCGTATGTGGTCGGGAAGAGGTCTTTATATTAGTAAGATTCAAAATTAGTTTGACCCCCAAAACAATAGGTGAAGAAAGTTTTAATTAAAAAACAAAAAATCAGGTGAGTCACTTTTATGGAACAGCACTGTATATTATAGTTTTCTTTTGATTGTACTAGTCCCAATACTTTTTGAACAGACCTCTCTATGGAAGAGAGACTGAAATACAAATGAGCCTAATATGTCTACTAGAATCGGTAAAGGCAGAGAATAACAAACATTAGTCATACGCAAGGAACAAATAGACAAAGACTGAGAAAGTGAACGATATTGATAAGAAAGAAAAGGGGGGGATGGAAATCGAAAACAGCATGGAATTGTACATTTGACATATTAAAGTAAAGTATTTCCGGTCATATTATAAAAACTTCCGGCCGTTAATGAAAGAAAAAAAAATCCTTCCGATATCGAGAAAGGAAAAAAAAAAAACTTCCGATTTAGAAACTAGTCTAAAAGAATTCTTATATCTGGGTTGTAAGCAAAAGGTTTCCTAGCTTTAAACAAATGATTTTATCTTGAGAAGGAATAGGAAAAAGCAACAATATCAGATGTCAAACGAAATAAAATATTTCTTCTAAATATTTCTTGTCATAAAAAAGTAACCTTTAGAGCATAAGGTACATATATAAACATTTATATACATTACGTATTTTATAAGCTAAAAAAAGAGAAGTTTTTTAAAAATATATAAAATCTTAGATAAACAAAAAACTAGAAAGCAAGACAAATTTCGAAATAGGACATAAATAAACAAATAATAACATCGAAAAGTTTGTTCTTTTTAAAAATATAGCAGAAACAAAAAAGAAAAAAATATATATATCGATATTTAAGCATAAGACACTTAGGCTATATAAAGTCATTATTTAACATCCAATGAAACATATAATGCCTTTTTGACAATACTAAGATCTAATTTATCAATAGGTAAAAAATGAACGAGAGTAGAAAATGCAAAGTTGATAAATATAACTTAGGTAATCTAAGGGTGATAGTGGAGAGTAGCTCCCACTGCCTATAAAATGTTTCCGTAACATATGCGTCTCAAATAGCTCCAAGTCGGAGAATGGACGAAGGCGGAAAAATGGCGCCTCATAACCAGCTCCTTCGGGTAGATAAGGCTCGACAGTCCAGGATGGCAGTCCACCTAGAGGAAGGAAAATCCTGATTTTAAATCTCCCTTGCTTTGCGGTCATATCCAAAACGCGGAAAAGGCTATGGAAGTAAATACAGACAGAAAATCCGGAGAGGAGCATTGATGGTGGTTGGCTGACAACTTTCCGGCAACTCCTGCAGCCAAAACATCCCCAAATGTAATACCCTATATTCATTTGTCGGTACGGTCAACAGCCGGAGACATGTAGTGATTCCTATCCAAAATATAGAAGGAGAAAACCAGAAGATGGAGGTCTCATCGGCAAAACCATCGAGTAACATTGTAATGCATCATTTTTCTCCACAAATTATAACAAGGATTTAAAATTAATTATCATTTTCGTATAAAAAATGTGTGACACGCAACCAGGCGCGGGTAATTCGGCTAGTACAGTATATAAAAAACTTTCAGAAAGACAGGAACATTTTGTTAGAAACAAAGAAAAGAGTGTGGTATTGCCATGTGATATCATTTATATTGTATAGTAGTCAATGCTAGACAATCTTACCAGAGTTGAAGAGGAGACTGGAGACAAGCGAAATATGGCTCTACAGAAGGATACTGAGAATTCCTTGGACAAAGCGAATAAGCAACGAGTAAATGTTCAAGAAAATGGTAACAAAAAGAACATTTACATTCAAAATCAAAAAGAAGCATCTGAAATATCTTGGACACATAATGAGGAAGGAAGGCTTGGAAAACTAAACCCTCACAGGATATGTCGAGAGCAAGAGAGACAGGAAGCGAGTTATTTACGCGATGAGCTTATGTGATGACGAAACGGCGGCGGGAGGTTTGAAAAAAGGGTGAAATATTGCTAAGGGATACGAGGAACAGGAAGTTGTGAAGAGCCACGATCATCAAAATGTTGACGGCCCACGTCAAATAGAAGAAAGTTTTAATGACTGGAGGATATTCGGCCTCGAATGTTTTGATAATAAGACAATGGAATGAAAATAAAAAAAATAAAAAAAAGCAAAAACAATCGAAAAATTAACAAAGATATTCGAAGTGTTGGTTTATTTCAACGGAATAGGTTTCTATCGACGAAGACATGTTTGTTGCTGCTTCTTTCCCCAGAATTCAGTGTGAAGGACGATAACTCTGGTTGTTATTCGGCTGGTTATTATTTTCGTGCGCAAATGTGCGCCCCGGTTACACATTGTCAGCGTTAATATTTCGATCATAACATGTTTGCTGAAAAGGCAGAATCAAGCCGTAACAAGTCTTCGACTCGTAATTGGCTTTATTTATTCACGTTGTTATTCACTGAACACTGCACACGGCTTCGATTTTGACATGTCGGAACGAACTTTGATGGAACATATCGATATTGTTTGAAAAACATAGTCAAGCGTATCGGCGACCTGGTTAAGTTTCGAAGGGTGGTCAATAAGTAGACATATATAAAGAAGCTGAAATACATCGAGAGAAAGAAAGACAGGCATGTAAATGTAAAGACTGAGATATATAGGCAGATATAGATAGATAGATAGATAGATAGATAAGAATGTGGTAGATAGATTGAGAGACAGAAAGACAGACAACATGTAAAGATTAAGTGAGTCAGGCATAGATAGATAGATAGATAAGAACAGATTATGATAGATAGATTGACAGATAACATGTAAAGATTAAAAAAGTTAGGCTGAGATAGACAGATAGATAGTTGTGATTAGATACCTAGATAGATAAGAAGAGACCGTGTTAGGCAGATTGAGAGACAGGAAGATAGATATGTAGAAAATGATATCTATCTATCTATCTATCTATCTATCTATCTATCTATCTATCTATTATAATTATTTAAAAAAAAAGATTCCTTCCTGATGTGGACCCGAAGTAGGGGCCACGGAAGGAAAACACGGAACACGGGTTAGAGGTAAGAAAGATATATTAAACAGAAAAGTTACAAAGAATAGTGTAAGAGTAAGCAGAGCTTACTAACCAGTGGTGTCCGATATTGGTATCGTACGCGGCTGCGCATTACTGGTGCTACGATATTTAACACCCCCCCCAGACGGGTCGAATGTGGCACAAGGCCGGTTTAACGTGGGCTTACCGAGCCCGTAGGCTCGGCCAAAAATATGCCCATTTACAACCCGTATACACGAGTTTAGGGACTGTCTACCTCCCGGGCAAAGCCTCGTCCGAGTTCCTCTCTGCCAAACAGAGAGTTCGACAGCAGAGCACCATTACTGGTGCCTCTCCCATGATACTACCATTCACATATTAACATAGTACTGGGAGAGTCCATGATGTAGGAAAGTATCGGTCTCACAACACTTCCCTATATAAGAGTTCTCATGTTTCAAAAACGAGAGCCGAAACCCTCAATATAATTATCAAAATTAAATTGAATTAAGGTATCAAGCCCTGTTTATTCTTCAAGCGAAAATTTAGGAATAACCAATCTTGAAATTTACGCATCTATATAAGCATGTTTGTTCGCAAAATTAATTACTATGGAAACGGCTGGGGCGACCATTTTGATAAGGGGTCTAACTGTTAATTTTTATTCACATCTCAGTCACCTCCGGAAAGAGGTCAAACCGAGGTAGGGTGGGGTATCCATTTCAAAGCGAACGATGGCATTCATGTACGCATATCGTCTGGTCAGTTTGGCACCATGATATGTCGTGAAGTGTCTAGAGAATTTTGTTTTATTTTATTTTATTTTATCTATTTATTTATTTATTTTTTATTTATTTTTTCCAAATGGCTGTTTCATATATTAACGCGTCACACTGAACTACAATTTGTTTTTTTGACGACTTCATAAAGGGTTTTTCAATTTTATGATTGGGTTGAGCTTTTAAGCCTTTTATTAGACTATGAAATATAATTTTTTTTTAAAGCTAATTATTTTAATGCGAAAATTTGTTGATGTCGGCAAAAAACCGTTAACTCATGTCTATGGTTTAATAAATTTTCATTATTTAGAAACTTAATAATGTGTAGTTTTTCATGTAGGCATAAAGTGCATGGGCCATCCCAGGTTTTACAATTTCTTTATTATTTTCCATTTGACTTTTGGTGTTTTATTCATTTCTTTTAAATGCCAAAAATATTTGGATAGAGATGTCTGATTTCTATTTCTAATATTATTGAAGAAGCTTTTGTGTTGTCTCCATCTAATTTTAAATTCATTCTTCGTTAACCCAATATATATCCTATCAGTGTTCGGACTCTCAATGGATGAGATAGTGCATTGGTATACCCCAGATTTTATGAGGTATTTATTTTCCAAAGGGCAGTCTTCAGGGTTTCTACAATCACATAATTTTTCATTCTTTTTGTCTAATTTTAGTTTAGGATTTTTATTAATACTGTTTTGGCATGCCTGTTTTTCCAGGATTTTATTATTATGTTTTTTTATGATTTTTTCTAGATTTTCAGTGCAACTGTAACTTAATTTTAAAGAGTTTTTATTAAAGATCTCGCTAAGTCTGCTATTAGTAGGAAAGTGTTTTTCAATTAAAGCTAGGAACTTATATCCTAGCCTAGTACTAACCATTTGGTTGAACGGAGGGGTATACCAAATGATTTTTCTTTTCCTGTTTTTCTTCTTGTTAGTACTATTGTTTCTATAACTTATGTTAGCGTTTTTGTATATACCTACCTTACAGAAAACCTAACACTAATCCCTTGTATGTACACCCTAAGTCAAACCACCCTCCATCTATAATTAAGCATATACCCACATCAATATAGAAAAGAATCAGCATGAAATCCGCCAATGAGGAAATATTCCGACAACACAGTAATTTTTATAACACAGTCCTAAAAAATAGCAGATACAAATATATATGAAATGAATTTATTTAAACAAAGTAACTAATAATAACAAAAAACAAAATGTCCTTAGCAACTGGAAGAATTTAGAATTTTCAGTTAAATTTCTTTAAATTCTTCGGCAACTATTACAGTTTTCCTAGTGTCATTTATATATACATATATTTGAAATTATTATTGCTACCTCTTCGTCACCGAGGCCGATTGGAACAGTTGTTATGGTGTTTGCTTGACAACCTAACTGTCAGGGTTTCAATTCTCGATAGTGGATGCGCACTGCTGATGAGTCCCAAATATAGGACGAAACGACCATCCAGTGCATTCTGTAAAGGTTTCAGACTCGATGAATCATATATATATATATAAGGAAATGGATTAAGCCCGACAATTATTTAATATATTTTCTGTTTATACGTTATTTTATAGATATAATTTATTTAAGCAAATGTTCCTTTTTTTTAATTAAACAGTATTAATTACATTTACCTGCCTGAATATTTGAGAAATTTCATAGAATATATGCGCTCTCGAACCTGGAACCCTAAGGTGAACTGTCATTTCATCTGATGTGGTATTAATCATTCAGCCACAAAAAAGCATCTGAGTAGTAAAGTCCAAATTACTGTTTATAAACACACAATCTTCGATGATTTTGTTCGATTGATCATGTCTGCTTATGGAATATATCTTAGCGCAAACAATGACACTTATTATGAAATGTATTAAGTCTAACAATTATTTAATATATTTTCTGTTTTTATAGATACAAGTATTTTTATAGATTAAGTAAATGCTCTGGTCTTAATTAAACAATTAATTACATTTACCGACCTGAATTTTCGAGAAATTTCGTAGAAAAAAAACGAGTTCTCTACCAGGAATCGAACCTGTATTCCTATATATGGAAACCGTTATTCGACCTGAAGTGTTGTACCTTTCAGCAACAGAGAAGCGTCTGGTTAACAAAATCCGAAATTACTGTTTATAAACACACCATCTTTGACGATTTTGTTCGATCGATCATATCTGCTTACAGAATATATCTTAACGTAAACAATGATAATATATTATGAAACAATTATTTAATATATTTTCCGTTTATACGTTATTTCTCGAACATTTAGGCCGGGATATGTAATTAATACTGTTTAATTAAAAAACGGGGTATTTACTTAAATAAATTGTATCTATAATTTCTCTTTAATTTTAATTTATTTAATGGATAGCTAGTTATCTAGATAGACTGCTAAATCAGCTATCTACCTAGATAAGAACAGATTGAGTTAAACTGCTAACTCAAGTCACTAGCTAAGAAGCTGTCTGAAAATACGCGTTTACAATTCACCAAGAATGTTGCGAAAATAGGCAGCATTGACTTTTGGCGGGAATTATCTTTTTGAGAAGTGTGTTGTTTGCTTGAACACAGGAACAGAAACTAATTCGTTATTGTTGCTCCAGGTGTAGGTTTGAATGATAATGGCTTCGCCAAAAGACATGAAAATTGACATTTGGACGTCATTTGCCAAAAAGTAAATAGTCAAGAATGATAAAATGAATTAGAGTACCTCGGCCTTGGCATCTGACCGTTTTCTGCAGAGTTATTATTATTTTTCAAATTCCTACATTTTTTAGTCCCTTTCGTAGGTTCAACTAAGTGTCCTGATGCAGTTTGAATGTCTAACAACAACAACAACAACAATAATAATAATAATAATGATAATAATAATAATAAGAATAAGAAGAATTATATGATAACGATGTAACTATCCTCTGGGACATGCCAATTCAAAGTGACAGTGAAATAAAAGGGAACAGACCTGATATTATCATAAAAGACAAGAAATTCAGGAAGTGTATGCTTATTGACATAGCAGTACCATCTGACAGGAACACCATGAAAATTATCGAGAAATTGTCCAAATACAAGGACCTGGAGATCGAGATTAACAGGATGTGGGGAATGAAGACTGAGACTGTACCAATAGTAATCGGAGCTCTGGGCCTCGTGAGAAAAGGAATGGACAATTTTACTAACAGTGTCTCAGGTAATATCAACATACAAGTTGCCCAGAAGATCGCCCTACTAGGAATATCCCGTGTACTAAGAAAAGTGCTATCAGTTAAATGACAATTCTCCTCTAAGGCCTAAGGAGCGTAGTCTGTAGTTGGCTCTACAGGATACAAAGCAGTAAACATAAAAACATAATTATTATTATTATTATTATTATTATTATTATTAATAATAATAATAATAATAATAATAATAATAATAATAATAATAATAATAATAATCGTATAAAATATAAAAACACTGCTTGAAAGAGTGGGCCAATATCTGCACTGGAAAATCTGCAAAGGCCTACAGAAAAGAAACTGTAAGAAATCGATATGAGCACCACCCGGACCCGGTTACAGAGATAGGACCTGTAATAATTTTACGGGACACAGACAGAACAATGAAAGCTAATCTTCCAAACATCGTGATTACAGAGCGCAAAGACAACATGTGTCTCCTTATTGACATGGCAGTCTCTGCAGACTGCAATGTCTCTTTGAAGATCTTCAAAAACTATAAAAATACAAGGACCTTGAAATCGAATTCTTGAAAATGTGGCACATGAGGACATTAACAATTTCAGTTGTAGTTGGAATCCTCGGATTGATTAGGAAAGTTTCCAATAGACTTATTGAAAGGATTCCTGGCAGCCCATGCATTAAAGAAATACACACCTCACAAATCTATGAAAAATATGGCGATTGTGATAAACGTGCCATTTTTGAGACGCTGGGGATTTAACAAGAAAGATAAAAAGAAGGGAGATAGGACCTGTAACAATTTTATGGGAATACACAACACATACAGACAGAACAATTAAAGCTAATTGCCCAGACATTGTTATTAGAGACTGCAAACAAAAAATCCCTTCTTATTGAAGTTCCTGAAGACTGCAATGTATCTTTGAAGATTTTTAAAAAGCTATCAAAATACAAGGACCTTGAAATCGAAATATCAAAAATGTTGGAGCCCTCGGATTGATTGGAAAAGGTTTCAATAGACTTATTGGAGGTATTCCTGGTAGCCCATGCCTTAAAGAAATACAAAAAAATATTCTCACAACTACGGCGCACACCTTACGAAGGTGGTTTTTCTTTTCAAAACTGCTCAGTGAAAAATGTCATGATGCTATTTTTGATCTTAGGTCTCTGGTTGGGACCCGGAAAGAAATGAGTATACATCAGAAATCAAAGGAAATAATAATAATAATAATAATAATAATAATAATAATAATAATAATAATAATAATAATAAAAAAAGAAAAAAAAGCAACATTATCATTATTGCTATTAAAAAGATATTGCTGTTATAAAGATAGAAAAATATCGGGATTTGGTTAGGAACCATGGGCCATGAATATAGAACTTATTCCTTGAGTAATGGGTGCGCTTCGAAGACCACTTAGAAAAGAGTTTAGGGGGACCTGAAATTGAGATCAAGATTGCAGACCCCCAGGAAACTGCCATCATTTAACTGTACAGGGATTCAACGAAATGTTCTTGAGCGGTGAGGAGACTTGTTGACACCATGCCGCAAGAAAATCATATGCGACACCAACATAATCATATCACATTTCATACTATATTGTATATTTGGGAGGAAATTTACATTCGAGGGAATATCAGCGTGGAAAAAATTCAATTAAGTTGAAGGCTAGTAGTAATGAGAACGATGATGTTATCTATCTATCTATCTATCTATCTATCTATCTATCTATCTATCTATCTATCTATCTATCTATCTATCTTAGTTTGTTCATTATCTATCTATCTATCTATCTATCTTAGTCTACTTATCTATTTATCTACCTATCTTAGTTTGTTCATATCTATCTATCTATCTATCTATCTATCTATCTATCTATCTATCTATCTATCTATCTATCTATCAGAGTCTGTTCATATCTATCTATCTATCTATCTATCTATCTATCTATCAGAGTCTGTTCATATCTATCTATCTATCTATCTATCTATCTATCTATCTATTAGAGTCTGTTCATATCTATCTATCTATCTATCTATCTATCTATCTATCTATCTATCTATCAGAGTCTGTTCATATCTATCTATCTATCTATCTATCTATGCTGGTCTGTCCATATCTATCTATCTATCTATCTATCTATCTATCTATCTATCTATCTATCTATCTATGTCTTCTAACTTTTCTCTTAGCTGTTTATCCCATTAAAAAAACTTCGTCCTTTGTCTTAATAAACATTAAAAATGCTTCGAATACTTCTTCAGTATAAGCGAAAATTCTATTGCGTTTGGAAAGCTCAAAATATTTAAATAATTGATAATTTGTGGGCAAATGGTGAGGCATCTGCAAAATCCCATGTCCAACATTAGAATGGTAGATTGTGAAGTGTGAGGGAAGGCACTGTCATAGAGCAGAATTGCTTCAACTCTAATCATTAGTCTAGACTATCTGTTTTGGACAGCAGATACATAACGATTGATATTACATTTAAATTTTTGGAGATTATAGTTGGTTGGAAAACATGGAACCGGAAGGAAGTTTCACAAGCGGGAAGTGCGAGAAAAGAAAATGTTAACATAGAATTGACGGTTACATCTAGCCAGCTTAACAGTAAAATGACGATCCATAATCTAGTACTGTGGATGAATTCATGTAGTCTAGGTACCATAGCGGCGAGCGATATTTATTTTCACCTCAATACAGAAAATGTAGCAAAAGTCCAAAAATGGGGAATGGGGGAAAAGGACGGTCTTCCTCTGTCTTAACATTAAACTTAGTTAGCCACAAACACTGACCTAAACTTACCACAATATTCCCTAACACCAAAGCAACACATTATTTCTTAATTTTCTTACTACATTCCCCATAATACCAAGTTGTCTCTATAAAAATCCTAACTAGTCCGAATATGTAAAATTCATTCGCTGTGTGGGGAGGGGAATAAAAAAACAATTAAAAACCTAGTCCCAATGAGTATTTACAATGTGGAAACAAAACTACAAGAAACCAAATAAAATAATGTTAGTAATAAAAACCTTCACAATCATTGAAAGTGGCAGAAACATCAGTTAACTGTACGAAATCAATGCGAGACTTTAATAATATAAAACATTCATTCATCCCAAGCACTTCCTCAAACACACTCATCCAGACACAACAACAAATACGAATTTCATACACGAAATGAAAGGCGCCCCACATTCACCATAGCGGTGGGCTCGTCCGAACAATTACCATGAAGGTGTTTATAGAAACGGCACGGGTAGGAAACGTCACGGCGGTGGGAAAGTGACTGAAGTCGAGATGCCAGATCATGACCAATAATATTGTTGATTCTTTGGATTTTATCAAGAATCTCTACTGTAGTCGGATCACCAGACCATAATGTGGCAGCAATGTTCGAAGCATGAACAAATGGTAGACTTATAAATACGTAAGCTAGATTCTGGAGAGAAACATTGCAGATTCCTCTTTGGATTTTATCAAGAAACTCTAAATATAGAGCAGGAGAATCGGACAATACGTGGCAGCAATATTCGCAGCATGGACGAAATGTAGATTTATAAATATGTAAGATAGATTCTGGAGAGAACCATTGCAGATTCCTCTTTGGAGTTTATCAAGGATCTCTAAATATAGAGCAGGAGAATCGGACCATATGTGGCAGAAATATTCGAAGCATGGACGTATCGTAGACTTATAAATACGTAAGATAGATTCTGGAGTGAAAAATTGTCCATCACGACACAGTGAACCAACGTTCAGTAGGATTCAATGCAGTCGTTGAGCTTTTGTGGGATTGTAGACGAATTTGAACCAGTATAATATGAGCCCTCAATTTTGTTTAATTAGTAAATATATTACTTGGTTAATAAACCCACATATCATCAGATATAGCCAAATGTGAAATACCTCAACATGATTGATCGTTTCTCACTCATGAAGTTATTGAAGTGTTGTAAGATCGGTCTATTCAAAAGTTAAATGAATTTAGTGAATAGAATAGCCTACACAATAAGAAGGATTCGATATGTAAATGCTATCTAAATGAGCATGTTGCAGAGAAAAAAACACTGAAAACATTCGCAAAAATTGCTCTGCGATAATGAAAAATGTTTTAAAGTGATTAATAAGGAAGAAAGCTAAAGAGAACTGAATCCTAACGTAAGAGAGTGTGTGTCCGAAGACCACTTTGTACAAGAAACAATCTAAAGTATACAACAAAGAGAGTAAAATTCGGTAGGGGTGGTGGAAGTTAATGGGTTGGTCTCAAATCTAAAGCATTGCCACCAAAAAGTTGATAAAGATCAATGAAACACTGATCAGCGAGAATTATATAATACTTGGCTAAAATCCCATTTGTTATATGTTTTTAAACATTTCCCTCCAAGCAAGGCGGGAGTGCTACTAGCACGTATGGGTTGCAGATATTTAAAGAACGAGTAAAGATGGTCGTTTGAGGAAAGGACTAGGATCGGGATCAAGGCATCAGAAGATGTCAAGTGACATTACATTTGAAGATTTGAAGATTATAGCTATCAAGGAAGTAAGTAGAAATGGCTGCATATGCGAGGGAAGAACCTGTTTGAGTACAAGAGACGGCCACATTCGACAGTGAATGTGTGAGGCCGAGATGCCAACCTAGTAGCACCTTTAAATTCTTGCAGTCTGAGCACCAGTGAAAATAGCTCTTCAGAGCAGATGCCATGTAAATATTTGTAGAAAAGACAGAGGGAAGCCACAGTATATAGCAGAAGGTGAAATATGTCAGTATGTTGAATCCCTTTGACATACACCAATTTTTTTAAGTTGAACGTGTGAGAAATCAGAATTAGTAACTGTGGTCATTCAGGATTAATGCAAGTCGTATTCACGTGATCGATTTACGGGGAGGTAGAAACTTTGTGACACTATTACGAAGGCTCTGGGTAAATTGGAAAAAGGCTTTCAAAATAAACTGGAAAGCAAGAAAGAAAAACGTAGTTTTTCGACAGACTGAAATAATACTGACAACAAGAAAAAAGAAAATTAGGGAAGAAGATGTTTTTTTTCCTTTTCCTTCCCACCTCCGTGTCCGTGTGTCGACGATGACTAACGTAGAAGCCATCTGTACATGGTCAACTTAATCTTAAGTGATGGTATTTTTCTTAACTGCCCACGTGAGCAGCGCAGTAGAATAGATTTCATTTTAACGACTTCAAGTATCCACGACGGCTAGGAACGAATCTTTAGCCAAAATTCGGTCAGCTGATAGGACTTGGAAAACAGGAATGGCATTGTAGTTATATTTTTCCTTCGTCTGTCTAAGTCGCGATAAAATTTATTAACAGGAATTGTCTCTTTTTGTCACTTGTTGATCAAAAACTGGCATGGAGAAGCGACAGGTAACGAATCCCAGATGTAGTCGACTACACAAGGAAACGATAAGAATTCCCCACTGATGGAAAATTTGAATGATAATTGAATTTAGCAATTGGGGCTAGGACCACGCCTAGCCTTATGCACAGGTAGAATTTCAAGGAAGGCGGAGGAATTGCCTGCACCCCTCGGGCGGTGATGGTGGGAGATACCCACATGAGATGGAAAAAGTTGGACGGATCGATATTCTGCTACCACTATTCTTCGGGGGAGGGAATTCCCCAAATTTGGTCAAGCAGTTAATTTCCTAACCACCCTGTACCACGCGGCGCGTTTACACGAATGCCCATAAATATAGAGGAACGAATCGAGAAGATAGTACGGGGCATTGGGAGAAGAAGGAACCAGAGAACTCGAAGTGCTGTCTGCGAGAGAGAAACGTGCCAGTTGGTTCAAGATCCGTTTTGCCAAACTTCGCGCGGATTGTGCAGAAAAAAAAACCCTTAGAGTACGGCTTTGTTCCAGGCTATCAAATACACCTGAATAATCGACTACAAAAATTTCAGAATGGAAAAGATCAGACTTCAAGGCTGTACCAGTTTATCGTGGCTAGACCTCGTGTTACGGGGTATTAAGCGGGGAAGAGTGCTAACAGAAGACATCCTAAATTCTTTCATCACCTAATAGCCTTAAGTATAAATTTTAGTTATTCTTGCACTAATAAAAGCAGTTTTTAATCTTCACACCCGAAGAAAGATGGAAAAGACTGAGTATAGGGAGGATTGAGGAAAGGACAAAAGATGAACGGCATTCAAGAAGATAGAAGATGGCGATTGACGTTACATTTAAAGTTGGTTAATCATTTCACCCCAGGCAAGGCGGGAATGCCACTAGTACGCAGGGGGTTACAGGGAGTGAAAATGAGAGAAAAGCCTGAGTAATTGGGGGTGATTGAGGAAAGGACAAATGATGAACGGGATTCAAGAAGACAGAAGATGGCGATTGACGTTGCATTTAAAGCCTGTTAATCATTTCATCCCAGACAAGGCTCGATGCCACTAGTATGCAGGGGGTTACAGGGAGTGAAAATGAGAGAAAAGACTGAGTATAGGGAGGATTGAGGAAAGGAGAAAAGATGAACGGCATTCAGGAAAATAGAAGATGGCGATTGACGTTGCATTTATATTTTGTTAAAGCCACTAAGAACACAGAGTGTGAAAGAATATGAGAAAACATTGTTAAAAAGTGAAAACAATAATAGCAGAGAAAATAAGAAGGTTGACATTGCATTTAAGTTTTTGACGATCAGAATTGGCTGAGAATCAAGACGCTGGAAAAGACTTCCACAAGCGAGAGAAGAAACTGTTAGCATAGAACTTACGGTTATATCTAGCCATTTCAACTGTAAAATGTTGCGAGATAGCTGTCCATCTAGTACTGCGCTGAAATTCATAAAATCTGGGTACCCAAAAAGAACGCTCATCAGATCAATTGTCATGAAAATATTTATAGAAATTGCAAAGGGAAGCGACATTACGACGGTAGGAAAGAGACTAATGCCGACATGCAAGGCGAGGTCCTGTAACATTGCTGATTCTTTGCATTTTATCTAGAGTCTACATAGCAGAGCATCAAGTCAGATCCGGCAGTGATATTCAAATAATGAACGAATGTGGACTTTTACATGTGCAAGATAGATTCTGGCGAGGAATACTTGTCTATCACGACACAGCGTACTAACTTTCCTAGTAACTGATTCAATATAATCTTTCGACATATCATCAGAAAACGTTAAACCAAAAAGCACAATGACGCCCTCACGTGGAGATCATATTGAGGGAGGTGATTAAAAGAGAAGAGTTTCGTTTTGGAGAGGCTAATATGTATTTTTAAAATCACTTCGCTTCAGGTAAGGCAAAAATACCGCTAGTACGCTGGGTGTTACAGACAGTGAATGTGGGAGAAAAGACTTCATATAGGGAGGATTGAGGAAAGGACAAAAGATGAATGGGATTCAAGAAGATAGAAGATGCCGATTGACCTTGCGTTTAATTTTTTTTAATCATTTCACCCCAGGCAAGGCGAGAATGCCATTAGTTCGCAGGGGGGTTATAGGGACTGAAAGTGGGAGAAAAGACTGAGTATAGGGAGGATTGAAGAAATGGCAAAAGATGGACAGGATTCAAGAAGATGGCGATTGACGTTGCATTTAAAGTTTGTTAATCATTTCACCCCAAGCAAGGCGGGAATACTACTAGTACGCAGGGGGCGGTTACATGGTGTGAAAGTGAGAGAAAAGACTGAGTATAGGGAGAATTGAGGAAAGAACAAATGATGAACGGTATTCAAGAAGATAGAAGATGGCGATTGACGTTGCATTTACATTTTTGAAGATTGTAGTTATCAGGGAAGCAAATAAACGGAAGGGAGTGTCACAGGCTGGAAGTGAGATAAAATAAACTGTTAGACTAGAAATGGCGGTTGAATTTAGCTATTTCAACAGAAAACGGGTGGGAGCTCGATGCCAATTTAACCAGTTCTTATAACAGATTTTTTCTTCGTTTTCTCGACTGCTCATAAATTTTGCATGACCTATTTTTAGTATAGTTATGCGTATAGTTGTACTGTGACCATGTGAATGCAACGAGTTTTATTACACTTCTCAATGACGCCAGACACTACACCTGAAAGAATATTGTCGAATATTTAAAAGATTTCGCAAAAATGAAGCAGTTCTTTTCCCGTAGTTTTTTTCTTCTTCTCGCCACTGTACAAGGTACCTCCTCGAAATCGCTAAAAAATCTGCATATCTTGAGGAAAACGTAAGCCAAACGTAATGAAAACATCTTGTTATCGTTAAAATGTCTATGTTATCACTAATAGGAAGGATCAAAATATTTTATTCTTGCTTTTCTTTCCTCAGCAGATGTACTATATTATTCCATAACAAATTTTCGCCTATTTTTTTACGGTAACAGACACATTAAGTTTGAAATTCTTGCAAAAATCAAATAATAGTCGGATTTTAATGAAATATTCACGACTTATTTACACATAAATGGAATTATTTTGGAAATGTATTAAATTAGAAATTTTGGTAAAAATATTTTTTACATGTGTTTCATACCTTTACTTAAGTTTATGGAAACATGAGAAATTTACTTACATTATTTACATTATTTAGACTTATCCTCATCTTCATTGCCATATTCACAACGTTTCGGCCATTGTTTGCTCCGGCGTTCTTCAGGTGATTGTCATAGTCGCAACGTTTCGACCGTGATTAGAATTTTGAACCCTTTATTTCGTACACATGGCCGAGTAGATAAAGACGTTGGTTAGATCCAGTGACTAGACCCAAAGAGTTGTGAGTTCAGTACTAGGCCAGAGCAGTGGTGAACAAAAACTTGGAGAGTTGAGTTAAAGGGAAATAACTGAGACATCCGGATAAGACATGGCACATGGATCTAGAACAATCTACCCTGGTGGACGAAATAAAGGCTTTGGTTAGAAATTCCAATCACCAGAAGAAGGCCGGTGCATTCCAATCACCAGAAGAAGGCCGGAGCATCGAAACGTTGCGAATATGATAATAATGAGTATAACAGTCTGAATAATGTAAATAAGGTAAGTAATCATAATGCCTCATCTCAGAGATATAGGCATATATTGAGAAATTTAACGTGATAATTTTTAGTGACTATATTAGTTAAAAATAGAATTATTTCAGGAATTTAAATCACTGATTTTTTTTTTAATCGGACCCCATCTTAACGAATATAAGTTCTGAATCGAAAAGTGAAAAAAGCAGTAAAACTAAGATTATTTAATTAAAGTAACTTTTATTTGTTCTTATGAATAATATATATTAAAGATAATATTGTCCTGAGAAAAGAAAATGATGAAAAATGAATTTTTATAAGATTTGTTTGCATTTTTTATAAAAATTTTAATTAGAATAATTTGCAATATTCTTAAATATTTTAAAATTCAGTTTCAATGGTGTAACTCTTTGGAAATATTGATATTAAGTAAAACTATATTTACTAGCCATACATTGTAAAGTTTATTACAATCTGACACCTCTGAATATTTTAAAAATTTTGACTTGTTTTTACATATTTTTACATATAAGGCCGTCCATACATTACACGATTTAAAAATAAGAGTGACACCTATCGTAAATTTAGAGCCCAAATTCTCTAAAATTCAGTAAAACTTTACATTACGGAGAATATTTTCTTACATTTTAAAGATTAACGAGTGCTTAAAAGGCGTTCGCGTTATATTCCTCAATTATTTTTTTAAGATTAAGCACCCCCCGCCCCGCAGAACAACATTAGATAAAAATCTATCGCCCTGTGACAGAGGTGGTTAAAAAGCATTTTGTTTAAGCATTTCATCCCAAGCAATGTAGGCGTGCCACTAACACGCAAGGAGTTACGGAGAATGAGGGCAACAGTAAAGGTGGGGGTGTTTGAGGAAAGGATAAAGGACGGGCATCAGC
>OZ038508.1:81497950-81505450 GCA_964036315.1 Acanthosepion esculentum | reverse complement strand
CATAACCTTTTGCAAATGGGATTTAGGTATCCACACTAACCGAGGAGGCGTACTCGCAAATGACCAGCCAAATACGCAAGGACTCGTATGATTTTGTGACTTCGTCCTAGCTTAGGTAAACGCATGATATGATTTGCAGGTAATTTCAAACGGAGCTGAGCGCTCGAAGCGACTCATGCCGATAATAGCATGAAATTACCAAGCTGACAAATAGGCGTTTCGTAACCTCGGACATTCAGACATCGACAGTCCTATTTCATGCTTTACATACGGAATGCGTCAGCGTGTCTACAATTCGAAATTATTGAATTACGTTTCTTTATTAACCCATTCATGTTCTAAATTCTAGTATACAGGGTGGTCCAAAAGTCGGTGGACAGTAAATAATTACATTTATTTTGAGATTACAATTACATACAATTATATTTACAAACACAATTATTACGTTGACAATCAAATTTTATTGTGAACAATAATACAAAATCCCTTAAATTTTATTGTGAACAATAATACAAAAGCCCTTAAATTGTGTTGTGAACAATAATACAAAAGCCCTTAAATTTTATTGTGCACAATAATACAAAAGCCCTTAAATTTTATAATGAACAATAATACAAAAGCCCTTAAATTTTATTGTGGACAATAATACAAAAGCCCTTAAATTTTATAATGAACAATAATACAAAAGCCCTTAAATTTTATTGTGCACAATAATACAAAAGCCCTTAAATTTTATAATGAACAATAATACGAAAGCCCTTAAATTTTATTGTGGACAATAATACAAAAGCCCTTAAATTTTATAATGAACAATAATACAAAAGCCCTTAAATTTTATTGTGAACAATAATACAAAAGCCCTTAAATTTTAATGTGCACAATAATACAAAAGCCCTTAAATTTTATTGTGAAAAATAGTACTAAAACCCTTAAATTTTATTGTGAACAATAATACAAAAGCCCTTAAATTTTATTGTGAACAATAATACAAAAGCCCTTAAATTTTATTGTGCACAATAATACAAAAGCCCTTAAATTTTAATGTGAACAATAATACAAAAGCCCTTAAATTTTATTGTGAACAATAATACAAAAGCCCTTAAATTTTATCAACGCAGGTGCTCAAACTGTTTTCCATCACAATTTACAAGTCTACCTCTAACGCTTCGACAAAGTCTTTTTTACACAAAATGGAAAATTTTTCCGAAATGTTTCATCAAGATACTCAGTTGTAATAATATAACCGATGCATAAAACTATTCCACAAACAGTCCACCTACTTTTGGACCACCCTGTATATAATAATGTTAAGATCATCTATAGCTACAGTAACATCGATAAATTTATATCCCATTATAACAATATTATATTAAACAAATGCATGTCCAACGCAGACAGCAAAATGAAGTTTCTATATAATAAATGTGAATGTCAGTGTGTCACTGTGTCACATTTTTCAACTTTACTTTTAGAGACCGTATTCCAACATATAATACCCTTTATAATAAGGCCGATACCGGGAGCAAATTAAAAACATTCCCGTACAGATGCGGATCCGGAATCCTGAACTTTCAATAGCTCATGTTAAAATGAAAAAGTTACTGTTTTTAAGTTACAGTGTTTCAAACGAATATTGTCCGTGTTTTCAACTTTATTTCTAGAGATATCAACATATCATACCATTTTAGAATATGGCCGATGCTGTGAGCAAATTAAAAACATTCCGGGACGGATCTGGACTAGGAATCCTGAAATTTTGGATTTCCAAGTTTCCATTACTGTAATTGTTTTCGGATTCCACCATCTTGACTTTCATTGATAAAAACAGTTAAAAGGACACAACGCTTACCTTTCAATAGCTCATGTTCAAATGAAAACATTACGGTTCTCAAATTACGGTGTTTCAAAAAAAAATTGTCCGTGTTTTCAACTTTACTCCTAGAGGCCGTAGCCCAATATATCATACCATTTTGGAATCACGCCGACTCCGTGAGCAAATTAAAAACATTCTGGGCCGAATCCGGACTCGCAATCCTGAAATTTTGGATTCCCAAGTTTTCATTACTGCAAATGTTTTCAGCGAATTTTTACGTGATTTTTGTGACGAATATTTCTGTACGATAACAATTTTGATAACTTGGAAATAAATTTGGGGAATAATCGAAATTAATTGCAAAATCCAGCGAAAGTGACCCATGAAATAAAAATAATTGTATGTATGGAAATTAAGGACCTACGTACATCAAACAAACTGTGTTTAAATGAAGTGGCGACAGAAGAATTATCTCTGAAATTTTAAAAGGTAAGCTTAAATATGAATGCAATACTTAAATGCAGCGATTAATTTTGAGTTCTTCTGTAGTTTATTGTTGGCTATCGCAGGAGATAGTTTAAATGCCGTATGATATATATATATATATATATATATATATATATATATATATATAATTGACAAATAGGAAACGTTTATAAATTTAATAATATTCGGTGGTAGTTAAACTTAATCAAAAATTTTATGTTCTGATACTTTTAAGGTTGTATATATATATATATATATATATATATATATATATATATATATATGAAGAAATATAGTCTAAAGATGTGCTATATTTATGGGATAAAGTGCTAAATATCAGAGATAGAGCGTGTGCAAATATAAAAGTGAACATAGAAGTCAACACTTAGAGGCGACAGTCTGTTTCATGCTAGTGCAATCGTCAGACAACTCATATATATATATATATATATATATATATATATATATATATATATATATATATATATATAAAGAAATATAGTCTTATGGGTAGTCTATTTTTGCGGTTATTTTACCGGAAGTGGTTTATTTGTTTATTTATTTATTTAAGAAAAATTATTTTGCTTGTTTTTATTTATTCTTATTTTTTATTTATTTTATATTAAATATTTATTTATTTTTTTATTTTGATCGGTGTTTTTATTAACGTAATAAAATTTGTTTATATAGCGTATTTAATAGTTTTATATATATATATATATATATATATATATATATATATATATATATATATATATATATATATATATAATATATATTAATGTTTTGTGTATACATGTTCATTGTGCGTATGCAAATATTTTCGGAATTTTATTTCAAAACAACTATAGTTAAAAAAAAAACGGTGCTGGAGACTTCTGCAAACTAGGTTTATTTACGACTATTCTTATGAATACTTACGGATGTATGTGCAGTCGATTATATCTACATACGAGTATGCGAATAGTTGCCTGATATAAGCACGTGCACAGAATGCATGCGTATGCACGTGTACATGCACATGTGTAAATACGTACCTCTTTATATATATATATATATATATATATATATATATATATATATATATATATATATATATAAAGGGACAAATAGGAAACGTTTATAAATTTAGTATGTTTCTGGGACATCCGGAAGAGGCATGGCACGTGGAACTAGAACAACCTATCGACCGCCATCATCTTGGTTATATAGCGCTGATGGTCTTGCCGTAGTGAAAACATTCCACTGAATTAAGGTAGATAAAATAAGAAAAATGATTCATAGAGAAATAAAAAGTTTAAATCTTAAGGTTAAGATAAGTACCAATGTCAAACAAATAGATTTAAATAAGTAGATTTTACGTTAGATCTATTTCAACCTTATATGAAAAATAATTCCAACCCAATTTATATTCAACCGAATTTTAACCACCCTTCATCTGTAACCCAACATATACCCTCGTCTATAGAATGTACGATTAACAATCGCCCATCGGACAAAGATGTGTTTGATAAATATAGCGGTGTTTATTATAAAGTTTTAAAGAATAGTGTTTACAAGTACGCTGAAATCAAGTATAGAAAATATGATGATAGTGGTCTAAAGAAAACAAATAGAAATAGGAAGATCATTTGGTAAAAAACATCCATTTAATCAATTAGTCACTACTAAGTTAGGCCAGAAATTCCCTCATTTAATTGGTAAACATTTCCCTAAAATTAACCATCTTAGAAAAGTATTTAACAGAAACACATTAAAACTAAGTTATAGCTGCACGAATAATCTTGAGAAGATTATAAAACTACACAATAATAAAATTTTAAACCAATTTAATAATCTGGATCATAATGCACGTTCCAAGATAAATATTATTAATGATACTGGTCAGTGTTATTGTAGGAATTCTGACCAATGCCCATTGCAAAACAAATGTTTAACTAAATCTCTTATTTATGTTTGTATTATCTCTACAATAGAGAATCCGACGGTTGAAAAGTTCTATATTGGTAGCACTAAAAATTCTTTCAAGACTAGGTGGTATCAACATGTATTGTCCATCACTAATAATACTTATAGAAATAATACATTACTTTCTAAATATTTTTGGAATTTGAAAGATGATAATAAAACTTCTAAGGTGAATGGAAAATTTTTAAAATGGCAAAGACATGTAGATCCTTATATGAACCCTGTTTTCTGTGTTTATATGAAAAATTGGGAATTATCAGGTTCTTTATTAAATCAAAGAACCGAGTTAACGGTAAATTGTAAACACAGTCTGCCTTTTATCTTACAATTCAGTTAAACTTGGAATTTGACAATGTTTTTCCTTAGATTTTAGTTGAACTGTGTTGCACCATATGTGGCTTATCTTTCTATCATGGTAGTATTAGTCACATCTTGTACGGATGTATTGGTATTTGGTTGGTATTTTTGATATTTTACATTGATTAGTTCTTGTTATTAACATCTTATATGAAGAATCATTAGTCAACAGTTTACCAAATATGTTCTATACGTTTAAATCATTTACTGGTTTCTTAAAGAAGCTATTTATTTATCAACTATAAAAAAATATGTATGAAATTCAAAGAGCATATAATGTTTGTGCTGCCATTAGCTGCAACTCTACTGGTCATGAGACATTTATAAAAAATATTTTTAAAAATTTTGGCTTCTTTGCTTAGATCATTTTAGCCTAGGTCATAATTGTTTGGATGATCAGAGTAAAGCCCCCAAACCTTATAAGCCTCTTTACTTTTTTTTTTCGTAAAAATTGTCCCGTTTGAAAGAACTGGATCAGTCGGCGATCTTCCGGGAAGAGATCCTAAGCGGACTGGGCGCATTGATGCAGTGGTGAGAAATTTACGGCAGAGTGTCTTTGAAAATCCATCAGATTCTACCCGCCGTCGCTTTGCACAACTAGGTATCACCAAAATATCGCTTCATAAGATTCTGAAACTGGATATAAAAATGTCTCCATACAAGATTCAAATGGTTCAAATTTGACTACTCCAAGATACTCACGTGCTTGTTAAAGTGATTTTCGTTTTATATCATTCAGTCTTTCAATGGCCACTCTGTATAAGTAAATACAGGGTGTCCATAAAGTTCGTGTGTACATTAAAAAATTTATAACTTTATTTGTATTTGCGATAGAAATAATTTGTAAAAAGGATTAGAAAGAAGTAAATCTATATTTTTTTAAGGTTTTATTGAAATTTTATTTAAGTTTCCACATGTCCTCCATCATTAGCAATACAAAGGGTAATACGATTTTGCAGTTTACGGAAAACATTTGCCAACTGATTTACAGTAATGCCTGAAATCACATTAGTTATTTTAGCTATACTTAAAACTCGGTACATTAAACTTTATAACATTTTTTACAGATTATTTCTATCGCAAATACAAATAAAGTTATAACTTTTTGAAAGTGCACACGAAATTTATGGACACCCTGTATATGTACATAATATTTACGCACTATTATTTTTAGTATCTGTTTTAAAAGCCTTCATTAATGCCTGATTATGTCCATGTATCTTATAGGTAATTTTCATTGTCATACAAATGCATTTGCATATATATTTTTCTTCAATAAATAAACATAAAGTTAGAATTAATATTTTACTGTTCATTTCTCTTATCTGTCTTCAATATGATAGCACTTTAGTCTATCACGCAATACATATATAAATGAGAATAATATATATATATATATAGGTATATATTGAATCTATCTTCAGGCAGACAATAATATCATATGAAAAGATCTTGGATACACAATGCAATATTTGAAAATATAATTTGTTTTCGTATTCGTCTGCTCTCGAAAAAATTTGTATTCTTAACATTTTCATTGAATTAAGAAAAAATAGCCGAATACTAAAAACGTGAAATAATGAATTCAAGTCTTTCTAAAAATGCTACGCGGTCAGTACAATAATTTGAGACTTAATCAAATATTAAAAAAATAATTTCTATGTAACAATCAAAATCTGTGTTCATAAGCATTCTGTGAGATCGTTTGGATACAGAAGAAATTTAATATGGTGTAAGGTTTACTTACACAATATGCATAATACAGGGTGAGGCAGAAATGTCTCCCACATTTTAAACTATGACCTGTTTGGCACAAGCAAACCTAGCTCGGTGGCAATAGTATATTCCTCTAGCTAATATCTTACCATTTACTTTCCGATACATTTAGTTACTGCCATGTCTTGGACCGGTGCACACCGTGCGTTTGCTGTTGACATGTTTTTTTTTTTAAATCTGGTTTGGTTGAGTTGTTTAACGGTATATCAACCATTATGGGTTATTTAATGCCAAAATCTAAATATTTTGTACACAATTGGTTTTTTAGAACGATTTAATAAAACGTATTTTCAGCTAGTTTATATATATATATATATATATATATATATATATATATATATATATATATATATATATATATATATATGTAAAAGGCTCAAACACTAATATTCCATGGTTATAATTTATTACATTGTAATCGTAATCACGATCCAATTTCAAAAGAATCTTTGAATTTGTAGGTCTGATAAATTGGATCGTGATTACGATTCCAATGTAATAAATTATAACCATGGAATATTAGTGTTTGAGCTTCTTATATTATATTCTTAATCTGTCCTAGACATTGAGTTCAACCTGGATTCTATCCTCTTGGACATTTATGTATATCTATCTATCTATCTATCTATCTATCTATCTATCTATCTATCTATCTATCTATTGGGTGAGAAAGATGTCTATATTCTTATCTTTTAATGACCCCTGTGTGTTCTTTGACCAATTTTTATTTTTTGTGTTTTTAGGGAGAGAGTGCGCATGTATATGCGCGTACTGGTATATATATATATATATATTATGAAATTATTGATATCTGCTGATGGCGTATCCAAATGTAAACAAATGACGTCACACATTATGAAAAGGACGAAGTCCGGCAATTATTTTAAGACATTCTTTTTATAGATACAAATATTTAAGGAAATGCTCTGTTTATAATAAACAGTATTAAAACATTTACCGGCCTGAATGTCCGAGAACTTTTCATAGAGATATTCGACAAAGAATGTATAAACATAAAAATGTCTTAAAATAATTGTCGGACTTCGTCCTTTTCATAATGTGGGACGTCATTTGTTTACATTTGGATACGCCATCAGCAG
>OZ038508.1:81467950-81495450 GCA_964036315.1 Acanthosepion esculentum | reverse complement strand
ATTCTCTGAACTGAATTTAATGTTAATAAGGAACATTTGTTCTCAGAAGAGTTGATCTGTGGTGACCCCAATATAGACTGGGCTCCTCCTAAGTTTGGTTTAAAGAAAAAAGAACAACAAAATTAGAAAGTGAAAACTAATTACTTCTATTGTGTTACATCCATAAGTACTCATGTGGTTCACACCAGATTGTCTGAATCAAATTTAATGTCAATAAGGAACCTTTGCTCTAAGAGAAGTTGATCTGTGGTGACCCCAATATATACTGGTCTCCCCCTAAGTTTGGTTTAAAGAAAAAATAACAACAAAATTAGAAAGTCCAAACTAATTTCTTCAATTGTGTTACATCCATAAGTACTCATGTGGTTCACACCAGATTGTCTGAATCATATTTAATGTGAATAAGGAACCTTTGTTCTAAGACGAGTTGATCTGTGGTGACCCCAATATGTACTGGGCTTATCCTACGAGATACCAAAATAGACGTTACAATGGCCGGCCCCCTTGCATCAGAAAGTTGGCCTCATAACTCACTCCAGATGATACGAAAATAGACTTTGCCCTCAGAATCATACCAGAGTTTAGGGAACTAAACATAAAGGTGATCCTAGCCACCATCTGCAATGTAAAATTGTAAGAAGTGTAAGAAAGCATGTTGCATTCCCATGGATCCAATACGAAAAGTGACAGAGAACTGAACCCGTGGTGAAATACGCCATAAACAACACATTATAAAATGAAAGAAATGATAAACTCATACTAGACGTAGTTTCCCACCATTCAACCTTGGTTCTGCCCTTGTTGGTTGACACGTAATTCATAGTGGTGAAACCTCTGTTTACTTTTTGAACAACCTAAAGTTTTTTTTTTTAAAGTGTTTTTATAGCCTGAAGATATAATTACACGCCATCGTTTTTCATTTTCTGTTTTATATTGCCTGGTCTTATATTAATTTTCAAGTCCTATTTTAAGTGTAATATGCTATTCCCATCGGGAATACCAGATGGTCCGAACTGAATTTACTATCAATAAGGAACCTTTTTTCCTCAGAGATATTGACCACAATGACCTCTATAAGAATCTAGCTCCCTCCGGCAGTAATCAGGAGCAGAATTATGAAACGAGAAATTTGCATTTAATAAAGATACAATTTAAATATTCACACGTAAAAATGTAATGTTACATCAACAGGAATTATATAATAACGGACGTTCATTATCTAGATTAGTGATTCTCAATTAAAAATATTGCGAAAAGTAATTCTGTAATGTTCCATACAGGTACTTATTTGAAAAAGTATGTTATTTAACCAATGCTCAGTTTTTTTCAGGTACATGACATCGCACAGTTGCAATAAGGTGTTGACAATGATGGGAACGAGCGGTCAGTTTGGGTTCAGGATAATATCTGATTGCAACATATCGCTCAACCAAAATACAAAGTATTTGCAACGTTGGTAGAATGTTCCATGTTAACAGGGAGGGAACTGCGAGAAATTGGGCTACACCTGTTCAATTGATAGGAGAGTCGGAGCTTACGTTAATAATAACTGAGTACGACTATTGACGTCTTTTTTTTCAATTGATAGGTAAGACTGTGTTTACGTCATTAATAACTGCGTTCAACTGATTATTGTCAAGGATGTCATACAGTTTTTGTGTACAAAGTAACTAATAATAACAAAACAAAAGTCATTGAAACAAAGCAAGTTCAGTCGACCATTGATGACAATTCCAGAACAACGTAACGATAAACAATTTTTTCTGTCCTCTGCCAGCCGCAATGATGGAGAAAGCATTACCACGAACCATCGCCAGTGAGACACGCTGCAAGAGCCACTCCGTTTCGCGATTATTTCTTTTTCTTAGTTGATAGGTTGGACTGTGCTTACATCATTAATAACTGCGTACGACTGATGTGTTTTCCCAATTGATATAAGGCAGTGTGTTTACGTCATTAATAACTGCGTACCACTGATGACGTCTTTTTTTCAATTCATAGGAGAGACTGTGCTTACGTCATTAATAACTGCGTTCGACTGGTGTCTTTTTCTCAATTGGTAGAAGCTTACCAGATGTTTACGTAGATGCTTACGTCATTAATAACTGCTTACTATTACAGAAATTCAGAAAAATCACATCATCAGTTGTATACAGGAATTAGTGACGTAAGCACAGTTTTAAACTATATCTTAATAATAAAAAAAAAAATAATAATGGGTATAAAGTAATTAATAATAACAAAACAAAAGTCATTGAAACAAAGCAAGTTCAGTCGACCAATGATGACAATTCCAGAACAACGTAACTATAAACAATTTTTTCTATCCTCTGCCAGCCGCTATGATGGAGAAAGCATTACCTCGAACCGTCGCCAGTGAGACACGGTGCAAGAGCCACTCCGTTTCGCGAGGCACGTTCCTTAATCGAGACGCAATCGCGCTAATCCTCCGAAGGAACGCCATCGAACGAGGGCCAATAACCCCTGAAGTCTCCACTGCCACAGGAGTAAAAAAAAAAATCTATCAGCAAGAGAAGAATATTTGGCTATTTTTTTTTTTTTATCTCTGCGTCTCGGGCGACGAACCCCGGCTCAACCGCGGACCTGATCAAATTACCGGCCGAAAATGTATCTGCACAGGTCGCATCCCAAATCAACGACTTACCCATTTTAAAAGGGAAGATGGTAATGCCATCCGGCCGCTTTCCATCACCACGGTCGAGGCCTACGGGTTCGATTTGGGAAGGGAACCCAGCTGCATCCAAACCTCTTTTGATGATGTCGTTAATTGCTGCATGCCGTGGAAAGCGGCCGGCACTACGACGACAGGAGAGAGAGGATGCAAACCAAACTCATCGATGGAGGCTCCACATCAGCATCTGTGACGCTCATAAAATTTGAGTGCAAGACGGATCGCGACTCCGACTCGAGTGCACTCATCATCTAAAACGGTACCGGTAGATGAAGAGGGCACTGTGTTGAGCCAGGCGCCACTACTCGGTTGTGAAGCAGATAAATAAATAAACACTAAGCCTAGATAACTCTTGAAGACGCTAATGATCGATTTATATCTGTGTTTATATTATAAGGATAAAGATCAATATTTTACTCTTCTAACAAGTACTGTGGCTTGAGGAATGTCTTATGACTCGTAATCTTCAAAAGTTGTTTCAAAGAATTCTTTTTTCCATTTTTTTTTTTACAAGCGGACAAGTCAATCGAAGTAGTGCCAAGAACTCGAAGACTGGAATGTTGATATTCAAAAAGTGAACCCATCCATATTGCTTTTACTAATGGAGATGAATTAAAAATTCTCTTGATGTAATCTTAATAAAAGGATAATATTGATTAAATTGAAATGAGATTATTAAATTAATTTTGAGTTAAGGAATATTTTTTATCACAAATACGATGGAAATGAAATAGTTTTTAATCGCCCGCCATAGAGTACAAGAATATCTCATAGGAATAAAACGAAAATTCTAGAAAATCTCACGCACACGCTCACAAACCGACACATGTATACACATGCGCACACGGAGAAAGAAACACAAACAAATATAAAAACACAGAAAGATTCAAACACACACGAAGAACCACACACGAATACACACAAGCACACAAAATCCCTCAAATACATGAGCACACATACATACAGAGAACGCTCATATATATATATATATATATATATATATATATATATATATATGAAGAAATATAGTCTTAAAGTGTGCTATATTTATGGGATAAAGTACTCAATATCAGAGATAGAGCGTGTGTAAATATAAATGCAGATGCAATCATCGTGGCCTGATGATTGCATCTAGCATGAAACAGACTGTCGCCTCTAAGTGTTGACTTCTATGTTCACTTATATATATATATATATATATATATATATATATATAGCATAATGAGAAGACACGTATACTTTCTTGATATGTATTTAATATATATATATATATATATATAAAGGAATATAGAAATAACTGAAATAAAATTGGGTGTTTTTTGCGAAAGTATTTATTTATATGTTTTTATATATATTTAATATTTCAGACCACCTCGGTCCTTCCTCAGAAATTAATTGAATTACTGTATTACTGTATTTGGGAGTTTGTTTACACTTTACAGCGTCCGTCGTTAGACGCGGACGTCACGTGATGTGAAATGCAACTATGTTTGAATTTTTTAACGTAAATCTAACGATAGTATTTTAGATGTTGTTTAAAAAGGTTTTTTTTAACTATATCTAAAGAAATTTTTTAACTATTGAAATATTTATACAGATTTAAAATACCCAAGTCTTTGTTTAACCCTAGTTTATATGTGTCTAATTTTAAAATCCAGTATTTCTCTTTTTTTCTTCGTGTGTATGTTGTACTAAAACCTGAGTCTATCAATATACATTTACAGTTGTCTAATGAGTGTCCTGATTGATTAAAGTGTTCAGCTATGGGGGAATACGGATTGTTTTGACGTATGTCTAGTTTGTGGTTGTTGAAACGAAATCTAAAATTAGTTCCAGATTCGCCAATATATCCACTATTAGGACATATTGTGCAGAATAGGTAGTAAATTATATTATTGCTATCACAGGTGAGGCGATGTGGATATATTTTGATTTTGGAGTTGGGTATAGAAAATTCACTATCTGTTATTAGGTGCTTGCAAACTAGACAACGAGTTTTATTACATTTATAATTTCCTGTTTGGTTTGTATTATTTAGATATTTGGTAGAGGTGAGGATAGCTGATAAGTTAGGTGTTTGTTTTTTTGCGTTGATGGGTGGTTTAGCGAAAATGTCTTTGATATTTTTGTTTAATTGGAGGTTCTTGTAATCATTTTTTAATTTGTGAATAAGTGTGTGGGAATATTGATTATGGTTAAAAACCATGGGAATCCGATTGTTGTTTTTACTTTTCTTGTATGTGAGAAGTGTGTTACAGTTTATATGGATAGTTTTATTTAGTGCTTCTTTTATTATATTTATTGGGTATTTACATTTTAGGAATTGTTTTGTTAAGTTATTAATGTTGTGTAGAAAATCTAGATGGTCTGAGCATATGCGTTTGATTCTTAGAAATGAGCTGTATACGATAGATTTTTAAAATTTATATTGGCGGGAAGCTTTGACGGTGCAGAGACATGCGAAATCGTAGGTATTTACTTACAACACGAACTAAGCAAAATAATAGATAGAAATGACACAGGGCTCTACAGGGATGACGGTCTCATAATCTTAAGAAACTGCAACAAACAAAACACAGATAAAACTAGAAAAGCGATAATTAAAATTTTCAAAAATAACGGATTCAAGATAGATATAAAAACTAACCTAAACGAAGTAGACTTTCTAGATGTTACCTTCAACCTAAGAAAAGGCACATACAAACCATACAGAAAACCGAATGATAAACCACAGAACATACACATATACTCCAACCACCCGCCTTCTATAATCAAACAGATACCAAAATCGATTAACCTCAGGCTTTCCGACAATTCTTCCGATGAATCTATATTTAAAAAAGCTAAGAAAGACTACGAAACAGCCCTAAAAGATAGCGGACTCCCAGCAACACTCACATACTCACCACAGAACACAAAAAAGACCAACAGGAAAAGAAATATCATATGGTTCAACCCACCGTACAACAAAAACGTAAAAACAAACATAGGAAAAATATTCTTCAAATTTTTACAGAAACACTACCCGGAATCAAGCACCCTAAACAAAATATTCAACAAAAACACAGTAAAAATCAGCTACAGTTGCACCGAGAACATGGCACAAATAATAAAAAAGCACAACAGGAAAATTATTAACAAACCACACGAACAAATTAAACCCACGTGCAACTGCAGAATAAAAAACGAATGTCCCTTAAACGGTAATTGTTTACAAAACAACGTAATCTACCAAGCCACGACAAAATCTGCAGATAATGAAGAAAAAGTATACATAGGAGTAACCGAAGGACTATGGAAACAAAGAAATTATGTACACAAAATGTCTTTCACAAATAGTAGTTATGCGAACAGCACAATGCTTTCTAAGTATATCTGGGAAATAAAAAACAAAACACACACCACACCAAAAATATCTTGGAAAATAAGGAAAAAATCATCAGCCTACAACAACCTATCAAAAACTTGTAAACTTTGCTTGGAGGAAAAAATAGCTATCATTACCTTCCCAGATCAAAATAAATTATTAAATAAAAGATCCGAGCTAATCTCAAAATGCAGACATGAAAACAAATTTTTACTACGTAACTTAAAATAGAAAAATAAATAAATATATAAACAAACAAAACAACAATAAAATAAGCAAAATAAATTACAAAACCACACCTGTTAGAATATGCGAATTAAAATCAAAACAAAAGAACGGACGAAAGTATATAAACTGTCCAAATGTTCTGTAATTCCGAGCCCTTTCGGCTATACTTTTAGCTATTATCAAGGATGAGTTTATTTTTGCTTTTTATCCGGGTGTATGGCTTTTGTTTATGTATCTAGAATTCACTATTTAACTTATTCGGACTATTGTCCTCATCTTTGTCGCCATATTTATTACAACGTTTCGGCCTTTCAGTATCTGTCTATATTTCTGAGATGAGGTATTATGTACACTATTACGTTTCGGCCGTTGTACGCTCCGGCCTTCTTCAGGTGGTTGGAACGTCGAAATGAACCCTTTATTTCGCTTTAGGACACATGGCACAGTGGATAAAGGCGTTAGTTAGACCAGTGACATGACCCAAAGAATGTGAGGGGAATTAACAGGAGATAACTGATAACTGACTTCCATTAAACATGGCACGTGGAACTAGAACAGTCTATGCCAGTGAGCGAATTAATGTAAATAATGTACATAATACCTCATCACAGAAATATAGACAGGTATCTAGAATTATAGGGAGATTTTATTTTAAATACGCAGCATATTGTGGCCATGTTCGGAGTTAATATTATTGACTGTTGTTTTTTTTCTTTTTTATTATTAAGCTTGAATTATTTTCAATCGTTTTTTTTACATGTGGATAAGGTTATTATGTTTGTATTTTTCATTATTATTTTTGGATGGAGTCTGGTAAGTTTGTTTGTGTGTTTAAATGGGTTCTGAAGGAGCTGTGGTCGGATAGATGTAAGTCGTCTAGATAGGCATGTAGTAGTGTGACCGATATAATTATATATATACACATTCATGAATATGCAAAAAAAAATCGCACACACACAAACTCAAAACACGGACAAAGTCACATGCACACGCAAACACATGAACACACGTTCATATATACATCCTCATGAATACGGTGAAACTCGCGGACAACGCTCGCAAAAAAGAACAAACATACACGCACACACAAACACATATCAACACGCACACACAGAGAAACGCATATATATAT
The DNA here is from genome assembly GCA_964036315.1 of Acanthosepion esculentum. Taxonomy (NCBI): domain Eukaryota; kingdom Metazoa; phylum Mollusca; class Cephalopoda; order Sepiida; family Sepiidae; genus Acanthosepion; species Acanthosepion esculentum. The sequence continues at coordinate 81,488,031 of OZ038508.1, read as the reverse complement.
ATATATATATATATATATATATATATATATATATATATATATATTTGTGTATTTAGGCAGCAATCCTTCTTTCATGCACATTTCATTAAAAACGACTGACAAGGTGCTTTTATTTAGTTTTTTATACAATTTCTCATGCGATCTAATAATGTTTTTCTTTTCGGATGATAAATTATATAAAAACTGTCCGAATGTTCTTTTTATCCGAGCGCTTTCGGCTATACATTTAGCCATTTTCAAGGATTATATTTTAACTGTTAGAATTGACCGTGTTTTGAAACAAGAAAATGAAACATTTTATAAAACATACATATAACAAACTATTTCTAATTATATATATATATATATATATATATATATATATATATATATATATATATATATGCTCACGCACACACCCAAAATTAGAAACGCGCGCAAACACACTCACACGCACACACACACACACGCACGAAAACATGCAAAATCCATACGAAAACTTACAAAACACTCAGAAAACTATATATATATACACATACGCAAACATACTAACAAATATACAGAGAAATACGCGCATATACACACTAATGAACGCACAGAAGTTCACCTACAAACACTAAACATACAAATTAACACATACACTATTTGCAGAGATAAACAGAGAAATAATCTCAAATAGTCATACACACGCATACACGTAGAAATATATTAAAAATCTCATGAAAGAGAATTATCATTTCGTAAAAGAATAAATTTCGCTATAATTCCTTGATTTGAAATAATTTTCTGTGAAAACCAAATTTTAATTCTACCATATAAAAAAGAAAGAAATCTATAATTTTTAAAAACGTTTTACTTTAATTTTTCTTTGAAGTAAAAATTGTCAATTTTACAAGTGCTTTGCAAAAGTGTTTTGTACAATTTCAGAAAAAAAAGTATTCTCTTCTTGTCAATATTCTGGTTAAAGTTAGCCAAACAACATTTAAAAAAATACGCATTTTCTAATTCTTGGCACTCGAAACTTAAAAGTCTTTAAAAATCAGCTCAGGCCACAAGTGACAGATGAACGCAATATTTTCTTTTTGTCAGAAATAAAGCATAAATGAATTGGTGTTAGCCAAGAATATAATGTTTAACTGAATATGAATGAAGAGAAGTTATTTTCTGGCACGTTAACGACTTTAAGAAGGAAATTTTCTCTTCCCTTTCATATTTAAAGTTTTCGTTAATTATTGCCAAATGTATGCAACCAGTTTTAAAAGATGTAGACGAATTTATGCGCAGACCAGAATAATTTGTGTCATTTTATAGAAACGTACTAGCAGCATGGCCCGGCGTTGCCCGTGCTTGATTCAAAAATCGTACGACTCATACAGCAATCACTATCACTTGACTTAAAATATTTTTGCACTTCCTTGCCTTTAAAGGAGTGCCCTTTGCCGTGCTGATGTTGCTATATGCCTTAATTCTTGCCTACCTCACACAGCGAATTTTTTCTAAGCTCTATACTAAACATTAAATCTGTTACGAAAAAAGAACTAAATAAAATGAACACAACGATCAACTTTAAAAACGGACTCGTAACTGGAAAAATCGAATGAAAAAAGAATGTTAACAACATATACTTTTTCACACCCAACACAGTTCTGCGGAATTAGAAACAACGTTGAGTTTAAGCAAGCGAATGAGCCAATTGGAGTAAAGTGCCATGCAGATTTAAATTTTTCCCACTTGTGACGAATGCAGCTATCGATTTTTTTTGCATGCTAGCAACAGCTAGTTAACATTCGTGTCAGTCAGCTGTTGGTTCTCACGCTGGCCAATAGAATCTTCCTGACTATTCGTGGCAGCCAGCTATAGGCTCTCACTCTGTCCAGTAGAAAATGGCCGCAAACTACATGAAAACTGCCGTAGAAGCATGAAAAAATCGATTATTTCCACTATCGATGGGAGTTGGGAAATGCAAAGTCGGTCTTGTCTTTTCCGCTAACTTGGAGCATGTGCATGTAAATTTTGGTGCAAATCCGTCGAAAATTGCGGACGTGCATTCGTTACACACACACACACACACACACACACACACACACACACACACACACACACACACACATCTTGCCTTTTATAGATAGAGATATATCCTCTTCCAATCTATCAGTCTCGTTCGACATTTATCAACACGTCTATGTTCTAAATCTTACTACCCCTTTTTCTTTATTATTATTATTATTATTATTATTATTATTATTATTATTATTATTATTCCTTTAATTTTTGGTATGTACTCATTTCTTTTCGGGTCCCGACCAGAAGCTTCAGGTCCGAAATGCCATCATGACATTTTCTACTGAGCAGTTAAAAGAAAAATCACAAAAACACATATTTTACATAGATAAAGTCCTTCACAAGGTGTGGGACGTACACCTGAGAACAATTGTTTTGTATTTCTTTAAGGCATGTTCTACCAGGAATGCCTCCAATGGGTCTATTAGAATCTTTTCCAATCAATCCGAGGGCTCCAACTACAACAGGGATGTTGATGTTCTTGTTTGTCACATTTCTGAGATTTGTATTTTGATTATTTTGTTATTATTACTATTATTATCATCACTATGGTTATTATTATTATTATTATTATTATTATTATTTTCTTTGATATCTGGCGTTTACACATTTCTTTCCGGGTCCCGCCCTGGGACCCAAGGTTAGAAATGGTATAATGACACTTTCCACTAAAAAAAAAATAATTACATAGATAAAGCCCTTCGTAAAGTGTGGGCTGTACTTGTCAGAACAATTTTTTGTATCTCTTTGAGGCATGGACTTCCAGGGATCCCTTCAATTAGTCTACTGGAATCTTTTCCAACCAATCCTAAGGCTCCAACTACAACAGGGATTGTTGATGTTCCCATGTGCCACATTTTTGAGATTTCTATTTCAAGGTCCTTGTATTTTGATAGTTTTTTGAATATCTTCAAAGATACATTGCAGTCTGCAGGGACTGCCATATCAATAAGGAGGCACTTATTTTGTTTGTGGTCTTTAATAACAATGTCTTGGCGATTAGCTTTGATTGTTCTCTCTGCGTGTATTGTGTAGTCCCATAACATTGTTACAGGTGGTATCTCCGTAACCGGGTCGGTCGGGGTGGTGTTCATACCAATTTCTTGCAGTTTCCTTCCCGTAGAAGTTGGAGATTTTCCAGTGCAGATATTGGCCCACTCTGTCATGCCATGTTTTATATTCAGTGGGTGCCAATACCGAGAAACATGATAGAACATGGTCAATTGTTTCTGGATATTTATCACAGAATCTACATTTTGGGCTAACACAATATTTTAGTATGTGTGCTTGGTAATTTCTAGTTAACAAGCATTGGTCCTGTGCAGCAAGGATAAAACCCCCAGTTTCAGCTTTTAACCCAGCATTACGTAGTTACTGATTGGTACGTCGTTTGTCTACATCAGCTTGTTTGGTACGGACAGAGTATTGACGGTGAAGAGGTTTATGTCAATTGCATTTGCGTTTGCTTACTTTTTTTAAAAGTATTTTGCAGCTTCAGTCAGTGTATTGTGCTTTACTTGTATTTCTACACCCATTTGAAACTCTATTTTGAATTTGTTAGCTTCCTTTATTACGGAATAAAGTCGCTTAGTAATTTCATGTTCTTTGACACATATCATCATCCAGTTTTCTGTAGTTTCCAGGCATCTTTGAAGGTTAATTGTTGTAGTTTTGTAGGACAGTTCTAGTTGAACTAATCCTCTGCCTCCTTCGGATTATAGCATATGCAGACGATCAAAATCAGCTTTGGGATGATGAATGCGGTAGCAAATGAGAAACCTTCTTGTCTTGGCGTCTATTCGCTTAATATCAGCTATGGTCCAGTTAAGGATGTTGAAACTTTATTATTATTATTATTATTATTATTATTATTATTATTATTATTATTATTATTATTTCTCTCTTATTACTTGTCACTTCACATGAATGTTTTTCTGCTTATAATTTCTACAATTCCGCTATCAAGACCTGGGCGTCTGTCTGTACATTTGAAACTGGCCGATTTCATTTCTTCTTCAACGACTGGATTCATTTTTTCTTATGTTAACATTCGCTTAAATCCACATCGAATACAATTAACAAGATTTCCTATATATACAGAAGTAGATAGGGTTGCCTATCGTCCGATTCACACTCCTCTCTGGTCCTTTGACTGGGAGTAGAGGTTTAGCCCTTGTTCTCTGTTTAAGAGTGGATTTCCAGTTCCTTATAAATTCTTTTCTTTCTCTTTCACTTCCAGTGACACCTTGCATCTTGATGGCATTATCAGCTAGTTTGAGGCGGTGCCTCTTACTCTGTAACCCTCGAGTGGCTCTTAAGCATTGTACAGAGTGAAGATCATTGGAAAATATTGATTGGAGATGCAATTGAACGATTTGGTTGATTTTGTTTAGCGGCATATATGTTATTTATTGCTGAAATCTAAATATATTGAAAGAAAATTGATCGCGGAGGAAGTGTTCTATTAAGCGGATTAGGCCATTGTCACTTGGAGCAGCATAAGGACTGAAAGGTGGGTGTGGAAGAATCTCAACACCGTCCATCTGTTTGAACTTGTCCTTAGTCAATCTGGCAGTGTGTGGCTTCGTATTGTCTTGCTGAAACAAAGCCCGATCTCGATTGACCAAGACAGGATACTCCTTGTTTATCGTACAAGCGGTCTAGCTGCTGGCAATATAATTTAGCCTTCATGGCGCGACCGTGTGGAAATAGCTCGAAATGAAGTACCCCCTAGAAATTCCACCAGACAGAGATGAAGATTTGTTGTTTTCTTTCTGCTTTATAAGTGAGTCAATCTCGTATTTCGTATTTATACATTCAGAGTAAACGTATCAAAAATCATTCGGTTTGGTTTGGTGGATTCTGTTTAGCGACATATCAACATCTCTATGGGTTATTTAATACTGAAATCTAAATATTTTAAAGACTATTTTATGGTTTGAACTAAATATATTTTAAACGCAATTGTATGTCTTCAACTACAGATAAGATGCAACTTTGATAATTTTGCTACAAACTGGTATTGTTGGTAATTTTATTAGAAAGCTATTATTGATAATTTTACTAGAAATAGATATTGTTGTTAAATTTGTTTTTATATAAAAAATGTATTGCTTGTAATTTGACTAAATGTATTTTTATACATTCACAGTGATTTGTTTTTGCTCGTATGTTCACTAATTGCCCATATATGGGGCACTGATAGGTGCTACCACCCGGGTTAGTTTGGCGCTGAGAACAACAACAACAGTTAAGAGGTGGTTCCACGCTCTTCAAACCTTCACTCTTCCAATCAGAGGCTTTGCTGTCAGATGTAGCTTATCATCATACCCAGGACTACCTGAAAGATTGTAGGTGGTTAAAATATATATATATATATATATACCTTAAAGATTATGGGTGGTTAATATATATATTATGAAATGGAAAAATATAGAAAATATTCGTCCTCCGACAGGAATCGAACCTGTATTCTATACGGAACCGTTATATAGCCTGACGTGCCTTTAACCGATTTGGCCACAAAGGAGCGTTCGGTTATCAAGTTCGAATTTGCTGCCTTTAAATTTCAATCTTCCATGAATCTCTCAAGTACATTCATATCTGCTCAAAGAGTATCCAAATGTAAACAAATAACGTCACACATTATGAAATGGACAAAGTCCGACAATTATTTTAAGACATTTTTATGTTTATACATTTTTTTATAGATACAAATATTTAAGTAAATGCTCTGTTTAAAATAAATAGTATTAATGACATTTACCGGCCTGAATGTCCGAGAAATCTTCATAGACGGTTCCGTATAGGATACAGGTTCGATTCCTGTCGGAGGACGAATATTTTCTATGAAAATGTCTCGGACATTCAGGCCGGTGAATGTTGTTTAATACTGTTTATTATAAACAGAGCATTTATTTAAATATTTGTATCTATAAAAAGAATGTATAAACATAAAAATGTCTTAATATACATATATATATATATATATATATATATATATATATATATATATATATAAAATCTTAACTATTCCCTCACACCAGTGTTTACAGATTAAATAAATTGCCTGAATGGTTGTTCAGTTCACTGGTCTTTTCATTTTTACGAGACAACACGACTTAAACTATGTTAAAATCTAAATAAGTAGCTTCTCATGTTTTTATGTTTATACGCCATGAGCAGATATGAAAGTACGTGAAAGAATCATGGAAGATTGTAGTTTAAAGACAGGAAAATCGACCTTGCTAACCGAACGCTCCTCTGTGGCCAAATCGTCAGGCTATATGACGGTTCCGTACAGAATACAGGTTCGATTCCTGTCTCAGGACGAATATTGTCTATGAAAAATTTCACGGACATTCAGGCAGGTAAATGTTGTTTAATATTGTTTATTATAAACAGAGCATTTACTTAAATATTTGTATCTATAAAAAGAATGTATAAACATAAAAATGTCTATATATATATTTCATTAAAAACGACTGACAAGGTGGTTTTATTTAGTTTTTTATATAATTTCTCGTGCGATCTAATAAAGTTTTTCTTTTCAGAGGATAAATTATATAAAAACTGTCCGAATGTTCTTTTTATCCGAGCGCTTTCGGCTATACATTCAGACAGTTTTTATATAATTTATCCTCTGAAAAGAAAAACTTTATTAGATCGCACGAGAAATTATATAAAAAACTAAATAAAACCACCTTGTCAGTCATTTTTAATGAAATGTGCATGAAAGAAGGATTGCTGCCTAAATACACAAATATATATATATATATATATATATATATATATATATATATATATATATATATATATATATATATATATGGGGGTGTATGTGTAAAATGAAACCATCTCAGTTATAATAGCGAATCTGCGTGAGATACAAATAGTTATGAAAATATTATGAGTAGCGTCCAGTGTACATCCGTTTCTCTTTTTATTTTACAAAGAACTCATTAATATGAAATACACTGGTCGATTATAGATTATCAATTTTTTTTGCCCATAACAAACCTAATGGCACTTATAGAAACACAATAATAATAATAATAATAGCAACTCTAAAATATACAACAAACGGATTGGAAGCATACCTGACAAAAGCAATGACTCTCTTCTACAAATAGTAAAACACCAAATGCATTCCATAAACAAAGAAGGTGCACTCTTCAAGAAACAGTTTAATATACTTGAAATACTACCGACAAAAAATGAAGCGAGTACTATCTATGCCAAACGAGTAAAGCCGAAAGCAATACAACTTAGCCAAATGAAATTACAAACAAAGAAAAAAATAAGAAAGAAAAACACTTGGAGGACAAAGCGTTGCGTGTCAAATACGTAAAAAAAAAAACGAAAGAAGCAGATGTGGACCAGCAGAAAATACAGCAATGGCTGAGGAGCACCGGGTTGGAAGCTGAGACAAAAGGCTTAATTATTGCAGCTCAGGACCAATGCCGCCAGATCCTATCACTGTCATATAATCAAGGATGGAACTAATCCGAAATGCAGGATCTGCGGAAAATATGATGAAACTGTCGACCATATTATCTCAGGATGTCCGGAACTGGCAAAAAGTGAATATACCCACAAACAAAACAAGGTAGCGACATATATGCACTAGAAGATATGCAAGAAGCACAAAATCGAAACCACCGAGAGATGGTATGACCACTAACCAGACGCAATTACCCATAATAACGATGTAACTATCCTCTGGAACATGCCAATTCAAACTGACAGGGAAATAAAAGCCAACAGACCTGATATTATCATAAGAGACAAGAAATTCAGGAAGTGTCTGCTTATTGACATAGCAGTACCATCTGAGAGAAACACCCCCATGAAAATTATTGAGAAATTGACCTAATACAAGGACCTGGAGATCGAGATTAACAGGATGTGGAGAATGATGACTGAGACGGTAGCAATAGCAATCGGAGCTCTGGGCCTCGTGAGAAAAGGAATGGAAATTTTGACTAACGGTGTCCCAGGTAACATCACAATACACGTTACCCTAGGAACAATCCATATACTAAGAAAAGTGCTATCAATTAAATGATAATACTCCTAACGACCATAGTTTGGGCCTGACTCTACAGGATACAAAGCAAGAAACATAACTTACACAAATAATAATAATAATAATAATAATAGTAAAAACGATAAATAATAAAGAAAACAATAAATATTATTCTATACATTGACATATCTTCTTTGAACAATATGGACTGGCGTTACATAATCGCAAACTAAGAACTGTGCCAAATTTCAGAAACCATATCATTTGAGGACTATCAACAGCAGCAAGAACTAAAATGGATGGCATATGTAACTCGAAGAAAAAACTATTAGTGTCTTTCATGGAATTGTTGAGAGGATGACGAAGAAGAGTGGTGATGTCTGCTGGTAACATCTTCCTTGGCAACCGGTTGATTAATTTTTGACGGCTTATCAACACCATGTGGGTTATTTAAAGCCGAAATATATTTTGGGTTGTAAGTTTTTTTTTAATATTGCATTATCATTTTTGGGGAGATAACAATGACTTTTCCATATACAAGTGCTACTAATTAACCCATAGTTTGGGGAGAAGTGATGGATTCAGACCTTTCCTAAAGGTATTTGTGCATAAGTGAACGTAGCGTACTCTATGAGAATTTGAATTCTATTCTCGGCTTTCTCAATCCATGCCGCTTGCCATCTTCCTAAGATCAATGTTGAAAAAAAACAGGCTTTTGGCGAGTAAAGTCTGAGGAGCTTGGTAAAAATCATCCATCTTCAAACATTGTAAACTGGCGCTATAGAATCACTAACATCAAGTAATAACAAAAACCACATCACTTGAAGACTATCAACAGCGGCAACAACTAAATGGATAGCACATGTAACTCGAAGAGAAAATAATGACATAATCAAGATATTGACATTCCACACTACTTTAAAAAAAAGGTTAGGAAGGAAACCGCCATCAATACTGGAAAGAGTGATAACAGCTACTGGGCTTGAGAAGAGAAAATAATGACATAATCAAGGTATTGACATTCCACACTACTTTAAACAAAAGGTTAGGAAGGAAACCTCCATCAATACTGGAAAGAGTGATAACAGATACTGGGCTTGAGAAGAGAAAATAATGACATAATCAAGGTATTGACATTCCACACTACTTTAAACAAAAGGTTATGAAGGAAACCCCCATCAATACTGGAAAGAGTGATAACAGCTACTGGGCTTGAGAAGAGAAAATAATGATATAAACAAGATGTTGACATTCCACACTACTTAAAATAAATGGTTAGGAAGGAAACCTCCCATCCCTACTGGAAAGAGCGATAACAGCTACTGGACTTGAGAGACCTATTTTCCTGAAAAAAATATTTTAAAATAAAGGTTGCTGGATCAATGAATGACAAATGTTTCCTTATAGGGAAAAGGCTATTATTACCATTACTATTACAATATTCGATTTATTCGAATTACAATTTCATTTTGACATTTCGAGCAGGAACGCTCTGGTCATCATCAGGTGTCCATTATTTTGGCTGATATGGGATATCTGTTGATTCTTGTGAAGGAATAGAATGGTTTTCTGTTTTGTTTTTGTCTGAACTTAGCAAACAAATGCGTACAAGAACGATATTTCAAAGGCCTTTGACAAGGTGTGGCCTAGAGGGTTACTGTGCAGGATCTCTAACTATGGAATTACTGGAAGTGTTTTCTCAATTACCACGTCTTTCATAATGGGTAGGTCCTTGAAGGTAGGTTTTAAAAGCCTGTCCTCCGAGGAGCAAACGATCTACGTAGGCGTACCCCAAGGTTCTAACCACTCTCTTTCTACTTTACATAAATAATCTGCTTAAGAGTATACTCCACTCATCTGGCAATATATATGCTGATGATACAATGGCATATCTATCTATCTATCTATCTATCTATCTATCTATCTATCTATCTATCTATCTATCTATCTATCTATCTATCTAATAGGTTAAGTGAGAAATAATTTACATTTTCGTTTGATATTTTTATTCTTCAGAAGAACAGAGTACACATATATTTTATTAATTTATATATTCACCATCATTTATAACTAGCTAAAAAGCCACTCTATCTGGCGACATTTAAGCGTGCTCTTGCAGAGGGCTCTTGATTGGGACTTCGGCTTGTTCAGGAGTTTGAGAGTCCCTAAGTCTTTGCATATTCTCAGCATTGGAAGCTCTCCAGGCTGTCGTTTGACCTGGGTTTTCATTTGCCCTGGACTTTTCCATGATTCAGCCTTGGCTCTTTTGATTGCAATCTGGTCCTCTGTCGACGGAGATTTCTTTTTGTGAGGCATACTCCTGTCGTATGCGATAGGCAATAATAAACTACATAAGAACTCCAAATTAATCGCTGCATTTAAATATTGCATTAATATTTAAGCTTATCTTTTAAAAATTCAACGATAATTCTTCTGTGACCACTTAATTTAAAGACAATTTGATGAACGCAGGTCCTTACTTTCCGTACAAAAATGTTGTTTGATTTCATGGGTAACTTTCGCTGGGCTTCGCAATTAGTTTCCATTATTTCCCAAATTTATTTGGAAGTTATAAAAATTGTTATCGTACAAAAAATTCGTCATAAAAATCGCATTATAAATTGCTGTAATGAAAATTTAGGGATACTAAATATCTGTAACATGAGCTATTGAAAATTAGAGATTCTTGTACCTTTGATTGGAAAAGTGTGACACGGTGACACACTGACATTTGCATTTATTATATAGATGACAAGTTACTAATTATAAATCAGCTGTTTGAGTAAAATTCTGGACTTTTTTTGTTTTTTATGTAAGGCAATAAAGCCACTAACAGAATGTGGAAGCATTATGAACAGAAACATTAATAATGAGTGGGAAGAGGAAAGAGTAATCAGGAGCACAGTAGATATCGATTGATATTGCATTTAATTTTTTTTGACTGAAAACCATCGAGCTGGAACGAAGTTTTGATGCGAAAATATTTTTGAGAAACACTTGAATCTGGTTTTCTTTAGACAAAAGATTAAAACGGCTAATAAACGGTTGGCTAAATATGGCGGTTGGGACAGAACAAAGCAGCCAAGTTTTAAACATTTTCAGCTGTTTCAAGTCTTTTCTACGTCAGTGAGGTGATTGTTCAGCATGTGAAAGTGACACATTGCGCCTCCTCGGGTTTCACGTTCTCAGTTCACATGAAAAGGAAAGACTATTGAATCCATTTGTACGGGCTACGGGCGAGACATTTTTTTCTCTCCAGAATCTATTTTACATATCTATAAGTTTACCATTCGTAAATGCTTAGAATATTGCTGCCGCAGATGGTCTGGTGGCCCTGCGATTTACCTTGAGCTCCTTGATTAGATTCAAAGAAGAATCAGCAATATTATTGGTCCTGATCTGGCAGCTCGGTTTCAGTTACTTCCCCACCTCCGTAAGGTTGCCTCTCTGTGTCTTTTCTATAAATACTTTAATGACAATTGTTCGGATGAGCTCGTCGCTATGGTAGGGGCTAGTTTTTAAGTTGTTTTATTACGCTCCCCCATACAGACAATACATTGTATATATGGGGACTAGTTCGCATTTTCATAGAGACATGAGGTATTATGGTGGACGTAGTAAGAAAGGTAAGTAAGAATGTATTGTTTTGGTGTTAGGAATATTGTGGTATGTCTGGGTCAGTGTTTGTGGCTAGCTAAGTTTAAAGTTAAGAGAGAACAAGACCGTCCTTTTCCCCATTCTCAATTTTGGCCTTGTGCCACATTTTGTAAATATTTACAAATAAATATCCCTCGTCGCTACGGTACTTAGAGTTTTTGAATTTAAGCGCAGTACTAGACTGGCGTCGAGGTCTCATCAATTTAGTTTAGCTGGCTAGATATAACTGTAAATTCTATGCTATACTTCTCTCGCACTTCTCGCTTGTGGAACTCCCATGCTTTCCAGCCAACATTAATCTGTAAAAATTTAAATGTAATGTCAGTCATTATCTATCTGCTGCCATCTTGATTACTGTTTTCACTTCCCGCTCATTATTAATGTTTCTGTTCCTAATTCTTCCACACCTTGTAAACCATTGTATTTTAGTGGCTTTACTGCTTTGCATGGGGTGATATCGATTTAAAAAAAGCCATAGACACATATATACATACATATATTTTTATACATTATGAAATGGACAACGTCCGACAATTATTTAAAGATATTTTTATGTTTAACATTCTTTTTATAGATACAAGTATTTAAGTAAATGCTCTGTTTATAATAATCTGTATTAAATAACTTTTACCGGTCTGAGTGTCCGAAAAAATTTTCATAGAAAATATTCGTCCTTCGACAGGATTCGAACCTGTATCCTATACGGAACCGTCATATAGCCTGACGTGCCTTACCCGATTCGGCCACTGAGGATCGCTCGATTGGCAATGTCGAATTTACTGATTATAAACTTAAATCTTCCATGAATCGCTTGGCATATCAAATGTAAACAAATGACGTCACACATTATGAAATGGACAAAGTCCGACAATTATTTAAAGACATTTGAGCCGGGGTCCGTCGCCCGAGACGTAGAGATAAAAAAAATAGCTAAATATTCTTCTCTTGCTGATGGATTTTTTTTACTCCTGTGGCAGTGGAGACTTCAGGGATTATTGGCCCTCGTTCGATGGCGTTCCTTCGGAGGATTGGCGCGATTACGTCTCGATTAAGGAACGACCCTCGCGAAACGGAGTGGCTCTTGCAGCGTGTCTCACTGCCGACGGTTCGAGGTAATGCTTTCTCCATCATAGCGGCTGGCAGAGGATAGAAAAATTCTTTATAGTTACGTTGTTCTGGAATTGTCATCATTGGTCGACTGAACTTGCTTTGTTTCAATGACTTTTATTTTGTTATTATTAGTTACTTTTTATGTTTAACATTCTTTTTATAGATACAAATATTTAAGTAAATGCTCTGTTTAAAATAAACAGTATTAAATAACATTTACCGGCCTGAATGTCCGAGAAATTTTCAGGCCGGTAAATGTTATTTAATACTGTTTATTATAAACAGAGCATTTACTTAAATACTTGTATCTATAAAAAGAGTGTTAAACATAAAAATGTTTTTTAAATATATTTTTATTTATTAGTTCAAAGGTTATTTTTAGTGGATACCCATATTTGAGTAGATTGTAATATTTGATTGTATTTTAAACAGCGTTTATTTCATCTACCGCATAGTAGATAAATGTTATAGATTATAGTAAATAAAATGTACTATCCGGCAGGATTCGAATTTTAAATAATATTTTATCAGACTATTATTTTTTAGACGAATTGTATCGCTGCTCCGACATTCTGAGGTTGACCTTAGGGATCAGATACAAGATAAAATAAAGGAAGTCGATTTTGATTGGCTGAACTAACGTGGGAATGATAGAGAAAGTTTTTTTCGGGGAGTCGAATCTAAACCGTCATACATTGTAGACGTGTTTCCTTCGCGTCTGGGTAGTGGATCCCCAGTTGGGTGAGAGAGCGACCCCACTGGTTAATTATATATATATATACCCTGACGTAGATAAAATATTTAAGTTTCAAATTATGATGAGTTTCATCTCTGTATCAAAAACATTTCGCCGGGAGAAGACGAGAGAGAATACAATGTTATTATAGTGGAATCAAACTATCGCTCCAAGACCCCCCACAGCACGAGAGAGAAGATATATAACATTGTATTTATTGGCACAGTGACCAAAAGAATTCGAAGCATCGAAATGTCACCCCATTTTTTTTTACTAAAAAATGACAAATTAATTAATAATAAAAATATATTTGTTGGATTAAAAATTTAAAAAAATCCTTTACTTTGGAAATTGCTTGGTTTACATTTTTGATACAAAACAGATCAGGTATGCTTTCAAGAAAAATCTGGACATGAGGATATTTCTTTTAAGTCCAATAAAACGTTGATTGGCTTTGAGGCGTGGTGTTCTTTTTCTCACAGACGGTGCCCAACTGACCCTACTATACTCTACAGTCGACAAAATCGAAAACTAACAACGCGCTTGTGCGAAATGAAAAATATAAACTGGCGAGAAGTGACACATAGCACCCTGTAAATTTTACTTGCAAAGAACAAAACATGTTTCAGGTTCTTGTAGCTTCATCATAAGATCAAGAAGCAAGAAATCGGCTCTTCTTCCATTTGGGAACAGCAATTGGAGTAAAGTGCCATGCAGATTTAAATTTTTCCCACTTGTGACGAATGCAGCTATCGATGCTAGTTAAAATTCGTGTCAGTCAGATGTTGGCTCTCACGCTGGTCAATAGAATCTTCCTGCCTATTCGTGGCAGCCAGCTATAGGGTCTTATTTTAGCCAGTAGAAAATGGCCGCAAACTACATGAAAACTGCCGTAGAAGCATGAAAAAATCGATTATTTCCACTATCGATGCGAGTTGGGAAATGCAAAGTCGGTCTTGGCTTTTTTCCTAACTTGGAGCATGTGCATGTAAATTTTGGTTCAAATCCGTCGAAAATTGCGGCCGTGCATTCGTTACACACACACACACACACACACACACACACACACACACACACACACACACATATATTTGTTGTTAGTATAATTTGGTATTCTCTAGCGCGAACCTAATTTCCTTTATATATAATTAAAGGTTTTTTCATGAATAAACTGCCCTTTCATCCGTTTTAGTTTCAATTCAACACTTCACACTTCATATAACCCCAACTTAGGATAATAAGGTAAATATCGGGGTTGATTCCAGCGGGAATCTTCCTTTTTTTAGAGTGATACCACCTGCCCTCCACTTACTACCAAATTTTATCTAGCGGAGGCGTCATTTTAGGTAGGTTCGCTATTTTTTCTTCGACTGCTATCTAAATTAAATTCTACATCTCTTATTCCGAAACAAATTCAGTCTAGAGTTGAAGAAGACTGACACAAAGTTGCGCTGGTTGAAATAGGCTATACCCACATAAAGTAATGTTGGATATTTTTGCTGTGTAATGCATATACATAGGAGGTGCGGTGGAGTAATGGATAGCGGCTTGGATTGAGGAATCGGAGAGCCGAGTTCGAATTCCATTCGAATCCATTACATTCACTTACGTGCTAATACCCTTGGAAAAGGTGTGAATCCTATTCTTCTACCTCCAGCTATGGGTAAATAGCAGGACAGACTGGGTTCTATAGTCTTGGATGGCAACTGGTCTAGGAGAAGGACAACTTTGAATTCAAAACCTGGGGAGGGTCGTTTGGGGTCTGCTTGACCCTCATACGTCGTGTTCGACGGGAGAGTCGATGATATATATAGCTTTCAATAGCACATGTTACAGAAATTTTGGATTCCTAATTTTCATTACTACAATTGTTTTCGGCGATTTTTTGCGACGAATTTTTTTGTATGATAACAATTTTTATAACTTGGAAATAAATTTGGCAATAATCAACATTAATTGGGAAATCCAACGAAAGTCACCCATGAAATCAAAATAATTGTTTGTTCGGAAATTAAGGACCTACGCACATCAACTTGTTTTTAAATTAAGTGACCTTAAAAGGTAAACTTAAATATTAATGCAATACTTAAATGCAGCAATCAATCGAATATTGCTGCCTATCGCTCACAGCAGCAGTACGCCTCGCAAAAAGAAATTTCCGTCAACAGAAGACCAGATTACAATCAAAAGAGCCAAGTTTTTAAGTGCACTTCATCACGTTGCTGCTGCTGTTTATGATATCTGCTTTCCTCATATATATATATATAGGTTTAAATTGTTTCGCGTCAGCCCCACTATGTCTTACCAAATGAGCAACGGTGAGAGGAAAAATCATTCAGGCTTTCTGTAATGGTACCAACATTTTGGTTTCCATCTCCAAAGTTCATTCAAGAACAATCAAGAGAACGGTAAATTAGTTTAAAAAGCGAGGACAAAGAGGAAAACTGGTTCAGAATATCACAACAGCAAGAGGGATCATCATTTCAACTTATAGCTAAAAAGATCAATTAGTTCCAACTCAATTCATAAGATGTTTGGCACATGAGAGAGAGGAGTTTTAGCTATGACGATTCAAAGAGCAGTGAAAAAAAACTAGAAAATGAAAACGTACGTGAAACCTGTGAGGCACCTTATTACTCCAGGACAGAAACTGAGAAATTTAGAGAGGGCAAAGATAATTTTGAATACGTTGGATTGAAATGAAGTTTATATATATATATATATATATATATATATATATATATATATATATATATATATATAAACTTCATTTCAATCCTTCGTGAGATTTACACACCATTATTATTTCGACCGTAAAAATCTAACATGAGTGACTCACAAGTCTTACGTTGGGTGAAATGCAGTAAGAGAAATCCCAAATAAAAGAAGTTCGTCATTTTGTTTATGATATCTACTTTCCTCTTACATATATATATATATATATATATATATATATATATATATATATATATATATATATATATATATATATATATTATATGTGTGTAAAGGGAAGAGGTTGTAGTGCATTCCAACGAGGGAAGAGTGTGTATATTAAAAAGAAGAGAGGTACCGCAAAGGTTTTTGGTTGTACTGTGGAATTTAAAAAAATATATTATGTTTTATTTTCCATAATTTTACTACACGTGTTTCTGGTCTCGCGACCGTCTTCAGGTAAAGGGTGGAGATTTCCACATATTATTAAAAATAATTTTTTTCCTTTATATTTTTCAATGTTAAATTTTCTCGATATGAGACATTCACTATTTTTCTGTTAGTAATCCGAAAGTCTTTCTTGAAATATATATATATATATATATATATATATATATATATATATATATATACATACATATATATATATATATATATATATATATATATATATATATATATATATGAAACCAAACAATTCATTCAGTATAATCTTTCCACTTCACGCCAGCGGAAAACGGTAGTTAGAGAAGTCGCAATGAGTCACTCTCCTGGAGGTTAGCATCAGCCATTGTAATGAAAGGTAAAAAAAAAAGGTTCCCTCGGATGAATAAAAGCGAGCAGTTGTTTTTGGGAGCGTTAAAATTAGAAAGCCATTTAACAACAGATTGTAGCTCATTTTTGAGCTCAGCTGCCAACTGGAAATTATTGCACCTATCATTATCATTAAGATAATTGCGTCTTCAACATAAATACCCAGTTGTCACATGGCCCAGTGGATAAATACGTCAGTTGAAGAAATCCAATGAGTTGACTCAAAGATTTGTGATTTCAATACCTGGACACAGCAGAGGTGAACAAAAATTTGGAGAGCTTGTGGAAATTTAACAATCTAGTCCAATGGACTAAATAAAGGGTTCGAATCGAAATTAAAAAGTCTATCAACTGAGCAACGGCCAAAACGTCGTAAATATACAATAAAGATGATGACAACATTCTGAACAATATAGTGTAAAGAGTAAACTTATTACATCAGGAAAAATGTAGGTCCAGCTATCGAGCCATGGTTACAACTGCATTTACGTAAGACGATCTAGAAGAGTCGACGTTAAAGACAACCTTCATTTTGCGATTTGATAATGTTTCCACAGTTTCATCCTTTTTCGAAATCCGATCATTCACATCGTCTTGTCATAAGTTTTGCATACTTCCTCTCTTCTGGGGAGGGCTTGGCCACTGCGCCAAATAAACAAAATATTGTATAGTCTTCCTTGTTGGATGGGGGTGTTGGTTGACGGAGTCGATTCCATAAGGTTGTATCTTCTCTCGCTCGTCTCCTCCCGGTCGCTAATCACTGGTTGATTTTTTAAAATTATTATTTCGGCAATAAATAGGAACTTCAACAAAAACGATTAAAATTTTTTCTATTCTATTAAACACGTCGACGTGTACATTTTTAACTAGCCAGTGGGGTTGCTCTATCCACTTCCACTGGGGATCAAGTTAGCCGAGACACGAAACAACGTCTCCTGTGTATGACGTGTAAAAACTAAACTCCCTGAAAACACTTTCTATCTCTCTAACAGTCCCACGTTCGGCTCAGCTAATCAAAATCAACATGCCTATTTTGTCTACTATCTGACCGTATAGGTCAGCCGAGCCAAAATAGACTGCCATTAAAAAATTATAGTCTGAAACTATCATTTAACAATAAGTAGGCAAGCCAATATTCACATTATTATTATTATTATTATTATTATTATTATTATTATTATTATTATTATTATTATATTTAATTCCAGCAGTTGCAAGTATCAAACGTGAAGTATTTCATCAAGAATGAAAGTTTAGTAATTATCAAGTAATATTAAAGCTTGAAAGTGGTTGTTGGTTGATTTTGTTTAGCGGCATATCCACACCTTTATGGGTTATTTAATACCAAAATCTAAATATTTTGAACACAATTTTACGGTTGCAACTAAATATATACCATAAAATTGTACTGTTGAAAATTTTATTATAAATAGTTATTGTTGGTAATTTTACGATGAATAGATGTCGTTGGTAATTTTATTATAAACAGGCATTGTATTTTTATACTTTCATAATGTTTTGTTTTTGTTTAGGAGTTCATTATGTTCCCATAGTTGGGACCCTAACAGGTGCTACCACCCTAGGTAAGGTTGGACCTGGGAACAACAGCACTTAAAATGTGGTTTAACGCTCCTCAAAACGTACAATCTCCCGATCGCCTTGCTGACGAATGAAGTTTATCGTCATACCCAGGAAGTATGATAATGGAAGAATTTTGCAACCTTTGAGCTAACATATTGTTGAACAAATTCTGACTGTTTTTTAATGTAAGGTCCCCCTGTACAAGGCCCGGGGATCTCTCGAAGTAGAGGGTTACGTTAAGGGGCAATTTATACAGATAGGAGGGAAAGATAACGGTTGACTCTAGACATGAACGGGTTAAGGTTTTAGTGAACGGGTAAACATCCTGTTGGGAGTGTGATCCACAGGGAAGTGGTTCGCGGGAAGCTGTCTGAGTGGAGCTTACTTCTCGCCGATGCAATACGGAGGGAATACGTTTGGTTTGCTACAATGTAATTGGCATGGCGGGTCCTAGCCGTGAAGGTTAGAACTGGCAGGACCAAACAAGTTCGTCCAAGCACTTTCCATGGAAGGAGCGATAGGGCAGTGAGAGGCACGCCATAACCCGCCTGTGTGAGATGTTGGAGGATGGAAAAATAATTCTTCTCCAACAAGAACGTATTTTGAACTCTATCACGACTGAAAAATGAGGACAGGGCAGCTCCCGTCCAAATATGGCATTTGGGGCCTGATCTGCCTCTTATTAAAATAGAAAATAGCATGAGGGGTCAGGTACTTAATGGCTATGCAACATAAATTTGATTACAAATAGAATCCGGTCCTGGATATGACAATAAACTACATCCGAGTCCTGGGTAAAACGATAAACTACAACCGGCAGCAAGGCCTTTGATCAGGAGTTTTTGAGGAGCGTAGAACCACCTCTTAATTGTTGCTGTTTCCAGGTTCACCCTGACCCGGGGTGGTAGCACCTGTTAGAGTCCCAGCTATGGGTAAATAGTTAACCCCCAAACTCGGGTCAATAGATTGGGGATTTCTTCCTAATATTTTGTTTGAAGTAGTATGGAATGTCAACATCTTGATTATGTCAGTATTGTCGCTTGGAGTTACATGTGTTATTCAGTTTAGTTGTTGCTGCTTTTGGGAGTCCTCAAATTATGTTATTTTTTGTTATTTGGTACAGTTATTTGTGATTCTGTATCGGCAATCCAAAGAAGAATTGTCTTTGCCAAGGCTTCAATCGCTCAAAGCCATTTTTAACCATTGATCATCGAAAGCAGTTATATATAGATGAAAATTTAGATATTTCTGAGCGGGTTTAGCGCCATACATGATGTCCAGATGAAAGTCTCGATCTAATGAGCCTACTCAAGTCGATGACTCGAGTCTTCAGGTTGATGTGCGTCCTGGGTATGACGATAAACTACGTCCAACAGCAAGGCCTCTGATCAGGAGGTTTTT